>JAFBJT010109184.1:0-10353 GCA_016785325.1 Chascanopsetta lugubris
GCTGACGCCCCAGCTGTCGTCGGTCGAGCCGAGCCTGGCCGCAGACCTGGCCCAGCTCTACCAGCAGCAGCTGACACCAGCCATGCTGCAGCAGCAGCAGCAGAACAAGAGGCCACGGACGCGCATCACCGACGACCAGCTGAGGGTCCTGCGACAATACTTTGACATCAACAACTCACCGAACGAGGAACAAATCAAAGAGATGGCGGACAAGTCGGGGCTGCCACAGAAAGTCATTAAGCACTGGTTCAGGAACACGCTCTTCAAAGAGCGACAGCGGAACAAAGACTCCCCGTACAATTTCAACAATCCACCGACAACAACTCTAGAAGATGTGAAAGTTGACTCGAAACCTCCATCGCCCGAACCTCAAAAACAAGAATATTACGGGAGTAAGAGATCATCCCGGACGAGGTTCACCGATTACCAACTGAGAGTGCTGCAAGACTTCTTCGATGCCAATGCTTATCCTAAAGACGATGAATTCGAACAGCTCTCCAACCTCCTAAGCCTCCCCACGCGCGTCATCGTGGTGTGGTTCCAGAACGCTCGGCAGAAGGCCAGGAAGAATTACGAGAACCAAGGGGATGGAGTTAAAGATGGAGAAAGGAGGGAACTGTCAAATGACCGCTATATCCGCACCTCAAATCTGAACTACCAGTGCAAGAAATGCAGCCTGGTGTTCCAGCGGATTTTCGATCTGATAAAACACCAAAAGAAGCTGTGTTACAAAGATGAAGATGAGGATGGACAGTATGACAGCCAAAATGAGGATTCGCTGGATCTTTCCCATGAATGTTATACTCCCTCTGGGTCTTCCTGTCACACCCCAATGCCCTCCTCTTCGAGTCTCTGCCCTCTTCCACCCTCCACTTCAGCATTCTCACACCTGTCATCGGCTGAGAAAGAGGAGGCCTCACCAGCATCCACCTCGAACCTGTACGACGAGAAACCCAAGCAATTACCGGAGATTTCTGCCGATCCGCGAGAAAACCAAACTTCCATTAAGCAGGAAATTGTGCATCAACCTCCGTCTGAGGCGCAGCATCACAGACCTCAGAGAGAAGAGAAGATTCACAAGTCCATCAAACATTCATCTCCTTCCTTTTCTCAGCAGCAGCAGCAGCAGCAGCAGTGCGGTTCCTCGGCCTCTCAGACGAGCCAAGCCCCGTCCCAAAGCTCTCACATGAGCCTCAACGCACACTTGACCTCTGCCACACAACAACTGGCGCAGCAGATGATCCCTTACCAGTGTGAGCAGTGCAAGATTGGCTTCCCTTCATTTGAGCACTGGCAGGAACACCAGCAATTACACTTCCTCTCCGTGCAAAATCAATTCATCCACCCGCAGTTCCTTGACCGTCCACTCGACATGCCTTTCATGCTATTTGATCCCAGCAATCCTCTCCTGGCCAGTCAGCTACTGTCGGGGGCGCTGCCACAGATCCCCAGCAGCTCCGCCACCTCTCCGTCCACCCCGACCTCCACCATGAACTCCCTGAAGAGGAAGCTAGAGGAGAAGGCCGGGACCAGTCCGGGAGAGAACGACAGCACAAACAGTGGAGAGGAGCCACAAAGAGACAAGCGGCTCAGAACCACCATCACACCTGAGCAGCTGGAGGTCTTATACCAGAAGTATTTGTTAGATTCCAATCCCACGCGTAAAATGCTCGACCACATCGCTCACGAGGTGGGATTAAAAAAGAGAGTCGTGCAAGTCTGGTTCCAAAACACCAGAGCGAGAGAGAGAAAAGGCCAGTTCAGAGCCGTGGGGCCTGCTCAAGCTCATCGCAGGTGCCCTTTCTGTCGAGCTCTCTTCAAGGCAAAAACTGCCCTGGAGGCTCACATTCGATCGCGTCACTGGCACGAAGCCAAACGTGCTGGATACAATTTGACCCTGGCTGGCATGTTACCCGAACAGGAAGGTATGCAAATCAAAATGGACGTTCTAGAGACATCAAATTACGCACAAATGGTCTCCACAAACAGTGACGGGCAAAGCTCCTCCATGTCACCGGTGAACAAAGGCATGGATTTGTCCCCGAGGGCTTTACTGAGCCCCTCCTCCATCAAAGTCGAGGGAATGGAAGATTTTGAGAGTGCAACAATGTCCAACGTGAACCTCAGCTTCGATCCGAGCAAACTGGACAACGACGACTGTTCCTCTGTGAACACCGCCATCACGGACACGACCACAGGCGACGAGGCCAATGCTGACAACGACAGTGCAGATGCAAAGCACAGCCAGAATAGCGCTGATTACTTGTCCAAGTCCGGAGGCTCGGTCCCTGTCCTGGAAAACGATGACCAGATGTCCTCAGGGCTCGTAAGTCCTGCAACAAGCTACTACGCCAAGGACTACGACAACGAACACATCATTGACCACAGTGAAACGTCCAGCCTGGCTGACCCCTGCTCACCGAGTCCTGGAGCGTCAGGCACCAGGAGCATCGACAGCGGAGATCGGCCCGGACAAAAGCGATTCCGAACCCAGATGACCAACCTCCAGCTCAAAGTGTTAAAGTCCTGTTTTAACGACTACAGGACTCCCACCATGTTGGAATGTGAGGTACTTGGCAATGACATTGGACTTCCAAAGAGAGTGGTGCAGGTGTGGTTCCAAAATGCCCGTGCCAAGGAGAAGAAGGCGAAGCTCAACATGGCCAAGCACTTCGGGATAAATCAGACATCCTACGAGGGGCCCAAGACCGAATGCACTTTGTGTGGGGTCAAGTACAGCGCCCGTCTCTCTGTGCGTGATCACATCTTCTCCCAGCAACACATCCACAAGGTGAAGGATACCATCGGCAGCCAGATGGACAAGGAAAAAGAGTACTTTGACCCAGCCACTGTCCGCCAGCTCATGGCTCAGCAGGAGATGGACCGCATCAAGAAGGCCAATGAAGTTTTAGGACTGGCACAGCAGCAGGCCATGCAGCAGCAGGGGATGTTTGATAACCCTGCCATGCAGGCTCTGAATCTCCAGTCAGCCTACCCGAATCTACAAGGCATCCCACCTGTCCTTTTGCCGGGGGTTGGTAGCCCCTCTCTTTCCAGCTTTAACTCATCGAATTCAGGTACATCATCATTTTACATTACATGACTGACAGGAAGCTAGAATTTAGGATTCAAGGTTACAGATGAAGTCGACCGTAGGTTCTCCTGCACGCTCAGAAGGGTGAGGGTGACGTGATGGATACTACATACAACTTCACCTCTAGATGTCACCAAATCGTACTCACTGCACCTTTAAGTAAAAGTGAAACTATGCTGTAATCGCACTCTTGTCATTTTGCTAGTTTCAAATAGGAAATACACAGCTGTGTCTAAATCTGTATGTCATATGTAGTCCCACCAGCAAACATGTTTTATTTTGAAAAACCCGAATTAACGATTCCATTTTTGTCTGTTTCTGAACACATTCTAGCTTTAACTCCTCCGAAACCTTCAAACCTCCTGAACATGCCTGGTGCCAGTGTTCCCTCACCAAGCCTCCCCACGTCTGGACAACCCAACAAGCCGCCCTCCTCCTCGTCTCTCGCTGCCTCCAGTCCGGCCCAGACCAACACGTCTGCGTCCCACTCCAGCTCCGCCACCACCACGTCAAACTCCACTTCTTCAACCGCCCAGTCTGGCTCCCGGCCCGAGCCCCCCAAAGAGCGCGATGCGGAGAGGGTGAGGGAGAAGGAGAAGCCCAAGGAAAAGATGGAGAAGCCCTCGACCCCGTCGTCGACTGGAAGCACCCCGGCCCCGTCCACTTCTGCCGCCAGCGCCAAGAAGGAGAAGCCAGACACAGCTGTACCTGCCACCTCCATGCCCACACCTGGCATGGAGTACGTGGTAGATCCTGCCCAACTTCAGGCTCTGCAGGCAGCGTTGGCATCAGATCCCACCGCTCTCCTCACAAACCAGTTCCTGCCCTACTTCATGCCTGGCTTTTCCCCGTATTACACCCCCCAGATCCCCGGAGCTCTCCAAGGGGGCTACTTGCAACCCATGTATGGAATGGAGAGTCTCTTCCCTTACAACCCAGCATTGTCGCAAGCACTGATGGGCCTGTCTCCAGGGTCCCTGCTGCAGCATTACCAGCAATATCAGCAGAGCTTGCAGGAGGCACTGCAGCAGCAGCAGCAACAGCAGCAGAGGCAGCTTCAGCAGATCCAGCAGCCCAAATCGAGCCAAACTTCAGTTCCCTCCCAATCCTTGGGGGATCGTAAAGAGTCTGCCAAAGATCCGGTGAAAACAGAGGAGCAGAAGGGCAACCACCACAGCGAACCCCCCACCCCCTCCTCGTCCTCGTCCACATCCTCGTCCTCCTCCTCCTCTCATAGTAAAGTACCCGCTGAGCAGAACGAGAGGGATGGCAAAGCTGGTGACCCCCATTTAGACCAGTTCATCGTCCCCAAGGTGCAGTATAAACTGGCATGCCGCAAGTGTCAAGCCGTCTTCACCAAGGAAGACGCGGCGATGACCCACCTTAAAACAAACTGTTTTTTCGGTCAGTCTGTGGCAAACCTGCAAGAGATGTTGCTGCGTGTCCCCGGTGGCGTGGGCGCAGGGGCTGGAAGTCTCTACGACTGCCTGGCTTGCGACACCACGTTGGATGGGGAGAAAGCACTCAGTCAACACCTGGAATCGGCATTGCACAAACACAGAACAATCAAGCGATCAGCCAGAAATGCCAAAGAGCACGCGACTAGTTTATTACCTCACTCTTCAGCCTGCTTCCCCAGTCCTAACACCGCATCTACCTCGCAGTCTGCCACTCATCCCATCAGCAGCCCTCCGACCCCGCCAACAACATCAGCCGCCATGCCATCCTCTGCTGTCTCCTCTTCCTTGTGCTCCTCCTCCACCGCCCCACTCAACACCACAGCTGCCGGCAAACCCTGGCCCCAGGCCCCTTTCTCCAGAGCTTTAGCTGGGAAGCCCAATGCCAGTCCCTCCTCTTCCTCCTCCTCGTTTCCTCCAGTGTCCTCACCCTCAACGGTTACCTCAAGTTCATTGAGCACCTCAGGAGTTCAGACCTCGATACCAACAGACGTCTTTAGTGACGAGTCTGACTCTGACAGTAGTCAGAAGTCAGCGGACAGGCTGGGCAGGACGGCGGAGGAGCCGCAGCAGCCTGGCTTTGTCAAAGACAGTAGTAGTTGTAGTAGTAATCTTGCTAGTGTAGGAACAGACTCCATCAGATTGTAAAAGAGCTTTCAGTGATGGACAATATTTAAAAAACACTCCAAAAAAAGACAAAAAAAAATCACAAATGGAAAAAAACATAAAAAGCAGCAATGTTAAAAAATACATTAAAAGTATACAAACCAATTTCAGAAAAAGATGTGTAAAGACTAACTGCAATTCCAAAGCTTGTAACCAAAAATTTTAATGTTAGTGGATTGTTTTCCCATATCAACATGCTGGTTTCCATTTTGTTACCGTTTTTTTCGTTGTTGGTTTTTTTTTTTTTTTTTCTTTTGTTTGTTTTTGTTTCTTACTCAACCAAGATACGTGCATACTAATATATGAGAATAGAAGAGATCACTGCAGTTATGTTTTGGGTAATGGTAGAGGAATGCTGTACTGTATGGCGATGGACTGCCTCTGAGTTGACAAATGGCCCACGAATCCTTTTAGAGAAACACGAGTCAACAAGCTGTCCCTTTTGTTTTGTAATAATTTCTACTTAATAGCACAGTCACAAAAAGCCAGTATGTACTGTATGGGAGAATAGTCTATCAGTTTTCTTGCTGTTTAAGCATTCAGATACCAATGGCTTGCAAACGAAAAGAATAATGTAATGTCTATTTTATTCTCAGGTCAACAGCTTACAGATGTTTTCTTTTTTCTGTTACAGAACTTCATGTTTCACACATTTTGTTTCCATCAGAAGCGTTTTCTTCTTTCGCGATAGAACGTTTTGCGTTGCATTCGATTTCAGTAAGGCATTGTTTCTGGGCATTCAAAAAGGGTCGATGATTTGCTGATTTGAACATTAGGAGTCCTTTCAAAAAGGGGGGAAACTAGCAATTCCATTACACCCAGACAAGGAGAGCACTGCAGATACAATGATGGGTGATCAAAACATTTTGATGATGAAAAACAACCCTCTGTATTTATGATAGATATGAACATTTTTGATGTTAAGTAGATTGTTGCATTGGAAATGAATTTAAACAGTATGGTAGGTTGAAAAAAAAATGACTTTGTGTACATTTAGCTTTTGTATTGTCCAACTTTAAGACGCTTCATTTGATGTTGTCTTGGTCATTCCGATAGACTAGATTTATGGACAGGTAATTTATCTGAACTTTGTTTCTGTCTTATTCTCAACGGTTTGGGAAACATTCACCCAAATGCCCCTCCTGACAAGGACGGATCCTCTTTAAGAATTATTTAAATTTTATGGTATGGTTGGTGCCACACTGACCACGATGAAAAAGATCCCGGGTGAAATATTGAAAGTTTTATTTTATTTAATTTTTGTGTTACCTTTGTGCACTTATCACTGTCTGACTTCTATTTCTCACTCGACTTGTTCCTTCTCTTCGCACTTATTTTCCTCTGCTCTCCTGTCGTTTGTAGATATGTACACTACAAAGCAGGTCCTTTGTTCTTCATGTAGTGTGGTTACAGTCTTTATTTTCATTTTTGACATTTGTGTTGTCATAAATGAAAACGAAAAAAGAATACTAATAATAATTCTCACGCTTTAAGACAAAAAGAAAATCCAAAGACTAAACACTTTCACCATTGGTGCATAAAGATGAGAAAAGAGGCTTCTTTATACTTGAGAATTTGTTGCTGTTTTTAGTGGAAAGAAAACAAAGTTTTAAAAGATAAAGGAGTACGCATCAGAGTTGCCGCACTTGCTTCTTTGCAAGCCAGCCGGTAGCTTTTTTACGTAAATACCAAAAACCAAAAAGGGCCCTTGTCCTTGCATTGTGGAGTAGCACCGTTACAGAGCCATTGCAGTTTGTAAGATAGAGGTTATTGATCTTTGTTTGACTTTTTGTCACATTCAAATGTCCATTTTTTTTAAAGAAAATGTATAAGGTCTGGTCTTCAAGGACATACATTTTGCTGCTAATGTAGAACTTTGAAAGAAAAAAAAAGAGTACCTAGATGCATGCTCATTTTGCTTTTGGCTAAGCTTTAACTAAAACAAACAATAAACCAATTTCTTGCCTCTGCAACACCTTTTTTTTTTCCTTGTTGCAAAAACGGAACTTTGAAGACTGTGAATATATGTTCCAAAGGACATTTTGCCGATTTTTTCTTTTTGAACAGACCAATGTTTAAAGCCAATGATCTATAACGTTTGTAAAGACCAGTGCATTCCAAATATCACCATGGATTTTTCTTAAGCAAGGACTGATCCTGTCTCATTTGATTGCTTTGAACTGTCACAATCTCTTTTGTTTTTGTTTTGCTCATTCTGAAGTGACTGTAAACTGTTGTGTACATTTTTGCATCATTGGTTGCTGAACAAAGTGACCTCCATATGTCATTTTGTGCTGGCATGGAACATTGCTGAAAATCCCTCCATCCAGTCAAGGTTGTTGCTCACTTGTCAAAGCAAGTAATAGTGGTTACCAAAAATGTATATAATACATCCGGTACTGATGTGTCTCATAGGTTTAGTAACGTTTATGCCAGTCAACATACAACTAGTCTCAGAGGGAAATGATGGCTGTTCTGCTGAGGTGTTGTCGCCCCTTTCCTGGGAAATCCACCGGTGACTTGTCCCATGGGTCTGCAGGGTGCCACTTCCACACATAGCTTACAGGTTTTCAAAGGGACATCTTCATTCCAAAGCATTATTTCTGGAAAAAGTAGGAGGTATTTTGGAGATGTCCCTTGTTCTAATAAAAAAATACTTAGGACGCTTTCATGCCCAAAGAAGTCACCCACTTCATTTGAATGCAGTGGAAATGGATTTACATACGTTTCGCCACGCTCTCATTGATGGATCTGCAGTTTTTATTTTCTTAAAACCAAAACCCAGACATACTCGAATTTGCGAAGAAACTACCTTTGGCCACTATTTATGGATGAATATAAGGCACAATCTCAGAAGTGTGCGGCATGTTGTTGAGTCAGTACATTTGCAAGCTTGCGTATTTTCTCTTAAGTCCAGTTCCCTGAGATACTGTTCAAATGCGTTTTTTCTTCTTTTGAAAAAAGAAACAATCTTACGTTGTACAGTTTTTTCCCCTCATAACTTTGCTTTGTTTTTTAATTTTTCCGACAATGTCAGACACATATTGTTATTTTCCTATATGTATTTGTATTTTAGTTGATGTATATTACTTTATCATAAATTAACACAAGCTTTAATTTGAGACAAAAACACAAAAATATGACCTGGCCACTTTATGGTGTAATATTGTTCGTTATATTCATTGTCTCAATGATACTGTTTGCTCTATTATTTCCAAAGTGTAGTCGTTTGGGCTCTTTTGTGGAAGACTAGATTGAGGTCTCTGCATTAGATTCAGCCAGCATGGACTGTGTGTGAGTTTGTATGTTTGTGTGTGTGTGAGTGTGTGTGTGTGTGTGTGTGTGTTTCATAAGAGCCAGCATCAATTCAATTTTTCTTGTTTGCCTTTATTTTTTTTTATATATGTTTCACACCAAAACAAAGTGAACCACAAAGCTGGAATATGACGAGCTGAAATTGAGAAAATCCAAATTTGAGGGGAACGATCAGAAATGAGACGATGATACCGAAGCACTGAGCAGTTTTTACTTTGATTGAATAAATGAATGTGGCCAAAGCTTTATGCAGTTGAAACAAAAAAAAAGAAAAGAATAAAAATACAAGTTGTGCCCCAGATAAGTGTATATTTTATTGTGGCACAAAATGTGATGGTGGAGAACTGGATCCACCGACTTACATTTGGGATACTTGATTTTAATGGACATTTACAAAGAGAGAGATAAAGACAAGGTTTTGCTGTAGAGGTCATCTTTTGCCCACTGTGAAAACGAGCGTGTACCTGTATACAGATATAGATATATTTAAAACAAGACATCAACTTTTTTTTTTCTTTCTTCTTTTTTTTGTTTGTTTGTTTGTTTTTGAAATGAAGAAGTGACGAAAAGAAATCAAAAGGACTCTGGGAAGCTTTGGAGATCTCATCGGGAGGACATGAGAGGCTGTGGGCACACACCAAAACTGGGCATGGGAGCCGAAAGGCCGGCTCGAAACAGCTTTAACACCACCTCCTTATTTGATTACTGACAACTCTGTAATGGGAATGGACTCTGGAACCAATGGACATGTGTGACACAGAGGAAAGTCCTTAGACGAAACTGAACTTAAGTGGCTCCAGCTGCCTCCTCCTCCTCCTTCTCCTCCTCCTCCTCCTCCTCCCCCTCCTCCCCCTCCTCCTCCCCCTTTCTGTCTGTCTCTTGCTTTCCTCCGCTCGGCCTCTGCTTCTGCTCTTTGATGGACGGTTTCCAAATTTCAGGACAGGATGGACAGAGATGCTCGCTCCCATCCCCCACCCCACCTCCACCTCCACCTCCACCCCCCGTTCACGTCGCTACCTGTTTTCATTTCCTCGTGCTTGTCCCTTCGTTGACAAGTCAAAGCTCTCCGGTCGAACGGCGGCTCGCCCGTCTCTCTGTTGATCACAATATCTCCCAACTAATGACAGAGAGAAGGGGAAGGGTTCTCAAAGGTGTCATTCTTAAAGAGGCAGTTACACTAAAAAGCGTATTAACCAAAATTTAACAACCAAACTAACAACCAAACAACCATTTGCTCCAACTTGAACGATGAACTGTTACTTGGAGCTCTCTGTTCCTTTTGTGACTTCTGGTGCCACAATGTTTTTTTATTCTTTAAGTTTTTCTTTTTGTTTCCTTGACTTACTCCTCCTTCGAGCCTCATAAGCATGGCTCTGTGGCTCCAGGCAGCCCATCCGAGGGTAGAAAAAAACAGCCTTGCAATGTACAAAAAAGAGCAAGTTAAACCAAAAATGTTGTTCTTGATGTCTTTTCTATACTGTAGTCTTGTTAGCTTTTTTGTTACTGTAATTATATGATGAAGATTTCCAAACTACCAAATTACATGGAAACTAACATACATACAACCACACGGAACTTCAGACTTTTAAAGAAACTTTTGTCACAAAACCTTGTTGTCCTAGTTAAGTTGATTGTAGATGGTAATTGAATATACTCCTTTGAAAATATTTCATCAAGTATGTTTCTTGCTCATTGTGATACATTAAAAAAGTATGAGCATAAATGGCACTGGTCTCGACTCGTTCTTCTGTGGTTTGGGATTTATACGAACAGGTGTTGATGTGTTGAGACTGACAACACATATGTAAGTAGTGAGATGTG
>JAFBJT010109184.1:10363-25473 GCA_016785325.1 Chascanopsetta lugubris
ACATATATATATATATATATATATATATATATATATATATATATATATAATGTGTGTGTGTGTGATGTGATTTTTACACTAAAGCAGGGATGTCAAACAATTCTGCCAAGTACAAAAAATGGTGTACTTGGTTTATGTTCATTATATTTTTCATTTATGAATCAGTTTAAAGTTTCACGCAGAGTATTTTCATTGACTTTATCGACTCACAAGTCTTTTGTACTCAAACAAAGGGATACATTTGAAGTCGTTGTTGCTTGTAGGTCGTCATGCTATCAATGCACTGGCCCGGCCCACGTGACATCAAATTTTGGCCGGGGGTCTAAAATGAGTTTGACACCCCTGCTCCGAAGTCACCCAACTGTACTACACCACGTCGACTCGGCAGCGAGCGCAGCAACAGCAGCGACGGGACCCGAGAGATTCTACCGTTCTCAACGTTGGTTCAGCTCTGTCTGCAAAATTGTCACGTCGGCAAAAACCGAGACACAGAAACAGTCGTAGGGCAGCAGTGGTGTACACCGTCGCCCATACTGTCGCCTCGCACACGGAAGCAGCGATTCATAACCAAGTGAACCTTTCGATCTCTTGTCTGTTGAAATTATAACGGCTTAACTGTTTCAATTAACATCTCGAGTGATCTTGTCAGATCCCTCCAGCTCCCGATTCTTCCACTGCGTTACATATCCAGCGCCACTTGTGATTGTAAGTGCCCTCACCTAATTAACACGCATTAAGTATCAAATGTGTTCTTCTTATTAATTAGAGGTGGCAATGTGCAACTAATGTAATCAGAGGCACAGACAATGAGGTTGGGTGAATGTGACCTACGTCGAGATGCGGTATAAAGACTTGTTTCAATTAAAGGAACATCAGAGCCCATCTCAAAATAAGCCCTTAAAGGTATTTTTATCGTTCGAGTGCCGTCTCTGACGACACTTCACAATGAATAGGTTGGAATTACTATCGCGAGGCGTCACGGAAGACTTGTTACACACGTGCAAAGAGTGAAACTAAAGCTAAGATCCACTTTCATTTGACACTAATGCCATTTGTTTCCTAGGGGGATTTCTCATTTACTCTTTCTTCAGTGTTATTGAGCAACTTGATGTGATTTTGTTGCACCTAGTGGTGATGTTACATATCGCAGCCAACTGAGTCCACGTTTCCTCCTTTCCCCAGTCCCGGTGTTTAAGACAGGGGTGTCAAACTCTTTTTAGTTACATGGTCAAATTTGATCTCAAATGGACTGAACCAGTCAAATCAAAGCATAATAAGCTATGAACAACAACAACTACAACTTTTTTTCCCTTTTGTTTCAGTGCAAAGTACAAGTACTGGACCTGATTGGCCCCTCTCGTGGGCGGGTTTTGGGCCGTATGTTTCACTGTCCGGGTTCAGATGACATGAAAAAACAGAAGGATTCCATGTCCACTCTTGGCTGCTGGTGGCTTCCATAGGAGATGGCCCGTTCTGATGCAGATATAATTGGCTCATTCTGAGGTAACAATCAACACAGCTTACGTTTAGTTTAAAATGGTTACACACTAATAAAAACAGTATTCTGATATTGTCATATTTATGCGGTTTCGGGGGAAAAAAACATCACACACTATTACTCAAACAACAACGAGCAAAAACATAACTCCAGTGTGATCTCGGAACTTTCTCGCTGAACGTGGCTGAATTGTTTTGCGTTGAGCCTTTCTGAAATCCCGCCGCTCTGTCGGGAGGAGATGTGGACAGCTGAAATGTGAGAGGAATCAAACTTTAAAAGGGTGTTTAGGGAAAGGGGCCATCATGTGTCAAGCAACAGGCAAGATTCATTGGCCATGTTGAGCCAATTAACACGCAAGGGCACATCCCGAATGAATTAAAAACACCCTAATCCGATCAGTGTGAAAAGCGAGGCCATTTCCTTCACAGGCCTGGACCAGATGGCACCCACACTCAGAGGCTGCATTGAACCAGGCCAGGCCCAGTCACACACTGTGAAATTGGGTTAGCGCCTGGCTCTAACGCGGGCCCTAGGCAGTGGGAGCTCCCAAACCCATTCTCCCTTGGCCTAAAGGTACTGGGCCCACCTTTTCCAATCCTTGGCCTTATATTGAATTATCATTCTCAATGCACCTCGCTAACTCAGTCATTTCAGTTGGAAGGGGAGCTGACAGGTTACCGCGGCCATTATTCTCTATAGGCGGGTCGACCTTCCGCATGTCCAAATCGCCAGTGACATAGCGCAGAATCTGCTCTTTCGTGGCACAGTAGACAAGCGCGGCTCTGTTGGATAGAATATCACAGGCTGTGTTTACACTCTGACCCGAGCTGTGTGGCGTCACCGTGCTTGAGGTCTCAGTCCTTGCATTGTTGCAATTACGGCCCCGTTCTAATTCCCAGAGTCCTTCGGTGTCGGCTTTCAAATAATATGCGGCGCAAAATGACTTTTGTCAAGATGGCGACAAAGGCTGCATGCGCTTAGTTTGAATGGTTCTTCGGTTTAAGGTTGGGTTTTTCCACTTGACACCACAGAGGCAGAGAACATGGAGCAGAGGGGGGGGGGGGACATCACCACTCACTGATGCTGTGGAAAGGGGGAAGTGCCAACGACCCCACAGTTATAATCAAATCAAAGATGTTACATAGTGAAATGTGAGTCAACCGCGCATTGTTTTCATATACATTTTATAAGCCCCGGCCCTTCAGGAGAGCAGTATTGTGGTTTTAGTGTTGTAGTGTTATAGTGTGGCACAGAGGTCACCCATCTTGTTGTGAAGTTGCTCGTCTTGCTGCTTGGGAGGAGCCACATTACTCGAAAATCAATGGAATGTATATTTATACATGTATTTACTTACTTTTGTTTGTTTTTCCCACATTGGGCGATGAGACTGTGTATCTCCACCGTGTGAGGGAGGTGCCGAGTTGGACCGCACTTCCTGTTTCCGTCAATGACCGAGCTAAGCTAGGCTAAGCTAAGTGCTCTTGCTAGCACAAAAGCAGGGGCCACCTTACTGTGATGTGAAGCTGCAAAGCTGGAGAGGTAACTAACGAGAAATGATTTTTTAAAGTATGCGGATCTTAATATTGATGAATGTTTAACCAATTATAATCAATTATGAGAACAAACAGAACATGTTTGTAGTGCTTGTTTGTATTGTATCGGTTGCAAAGCTTTCTTCTCTTGTTAGCATGGTATCCTGTTAGCCCCGTCTAATGTTATCTTAACACTTTGCGACTCAGTCGGGGTTTATTTAAAGATATTACCCTTAAACCAAGAATCATTATTGTTGCTATAACCCTGTCGAAATTCTTTTGGAAAAAGTTGAATGCAGAAAACAGACCACCAGCAGATGCTTTGGACTTGGAAACATTTGTGACTAATCTCAGAAACCCTCAGAAGTCGTCTGCTGAAATAACAGAGACGACCATGAAGAACAGGAATTTTCGCCACCAACCCTGGAACATCCTCACTCTGATGTATACCCCGCCCCCCGTTACCTTGCCACATTGTGCTCCTCAACAATCAATGTCAAAGGCAAATTATACCGCAGCCTTCAGGACAGTTTAAACCAATTCAATCGAATCTCTCAGATAAAACGATGGGCGAGCGGAGATTAAAAAGTGGTGACATTTTTTTTCCTCCATAGAATAACATTTTCTTCTGAATTATAGCCTAAGGTTTTCCTTATATTGGTCGAGCCGATCCTCACAACACTGTGCATGTACACGTCAGTCTTGGCCTCCACCTGCACTGACGAAGTGAGTAGCCTTCGAACCCTCTCTGCCAAAACTCCACCGTGGTGCTTTTCATGCGCACGGGATTCCTGCCGGAGAAGGTGCGGAGGTCGTCTCGGCAGACTCCGGCTTTTGCCGAAGCATTTCCCTGTCTCCTGGACGCGGGATCAGGTGTCGCCATCCTCACAGCACCTTCTGGTTCTGCTTAACAGGAAATGAGGTCCATCCCAAGAACTCTGACCAAAACTGAGCCAGAATGGGCCCTGACAGGCAGGAATATTAGCCTGTGACGGCAGTCAGTAATTGAATGATCGGCTCCCCCCCCCCCCCCCCCCCCCCCCCCCCCCCCCCCCCCCCCCCCCCCCCAATGAAGAGAATATGTGCTGGGAATGTGTTTGTCCTTCCCTATCCTTCGTCTGCCCTCTCCTCTCCCCACCCCACTTTTTTTTTTCTTTTTTTTTCTTGCCCTTTAATAAATCATTTGCGGGGCAGAAATGGGGGGATAATTTTACATTCACTTCAAAGTGCTTCTCATGGTGTCATTTCTGTAACCTCAGTGTGATGATGCATTAAAAAGGCTCGGGGTGAGGCCTGTCTCTGCTGCGCCGATAGTGTCGTGAGAGAGCGAGCCGCAGTACATAAGAGATCAATTATCACACCTCATTTTGTTCTCGTATGCAAAATGATAATGGGTGGACCATGTCAGACCTGAACCATCAGGTGGTGTATCCGTCTCCATAAATGTGTTTCGCAGATTGTCTGGAGGGGTCTGCTAAACTCCTCTCACAGTAACAAAGCAGACGGGAAAGAATTTGGCTTCCCCCTTGATCTGTCTTCAAATGTCCCTCCGCGGACGAGATTTAAGAGTAATAAATCAGCGGAATAAATCTGACCCTCGTCATATCACCGCACACTTGTAAACATGACTTTCATATCGGACCTTTGGAGAGAGGGAACGCCGTCTCCTCCTCCCCGAGTGTTTGTTAACTAGAGCAAATATTCAAGAGATGGAGTGCGCGGAGTTACGGTGCCGGTGAGGGAAGGTGATGCTGGTGAGGAGGCGCAACGTTGGGCTGCGGCGTCGTGTTTCACACAGCTGCAGGGAGAATGTCAAGTCTGGGAAGAATCCTTAATACAATAATTGCTTTGAGACTTGTTCTTATTAATATTTCTCTGACTTCGGGTTTTGTATTTTTAAACCCTAACCAAAATCAGTCGTAGTGCATTGCTGCTGGAATGCCTGTCAGACTGAGCCCTGACCCTGGGCTGGCTGCTATAATGATGGGAAGATGAAAGAGCCAGGCCCATTCCCAGGCTGCCCTGTTAGGGGGTGCAAGCCTGTGAAATGGAGAGATAATGGAGACCAGGTGTGCTGTGGATGCCTGAGATACTCCTCAGTCAGTCTGAGAGCTCCTCTCAGTGAGAGGGAGGGTAAACTACCAGCGCTGCCGCTGAGAGCTGACTGAGCCGCAGTCCAGCTGCTCACACCAGGCCATGCACGCACACGAGTGCTGTTTACTCTGCTGAAATATATATATATATATATATATATATGTTTAAATGTAAATCCAGTAAGTACCCCAAGTATATGCAGGCTGTGGTCGGTGCAGTCGGACACCGGTCAGGCTGTGAGCTGGTCCTCAAACTGGTGCAACATTGTCTTATTTTGTGAAACTAATAACTGGATTGTCACGTTGCAGCCTGAACTCAGATTGATAGGCACTTATCAAGGACATTTGAGATCATTTTAAAAGGGATAGCCTTCATTGCATTTCTCTTGATGATCTTTGAGAGGCTTCAACACTGTGACTGACATCCACTGTTACTTAATCCCCCCGGTTGGAACACTGGTCTCAAAGGGGCAAACTCCAGAGAGTGGAATGTGTCTTTAGACAGATATTGAGGAATCAGACGTTGTGTGAAAAGCAAAATTGTTTAAAGGGAGTCATTTGAAATTAACCAGGGCCCCTCCTTCCAAAAAAGAGGTGAATGCTTTGGTTAGGAACTTAGTGATCTCTCTGGCTAATCTTCAGACTACCTGTTTGGAGATTGAATGCTAGTCCTTTTTTTAGGTATCATGTGCGGTTTACTCCGAACATCGTCTCGTTTCTGATGATCTCTGTCGTCGGTGCCTGTAGAAGCCTGTGTTGTTCAGTTGGGCCGAGCCAACCGTTTCAGAGAGACCAGTGGAACAAAAAGAATCTTCCTCTCAGCTCAGTTCTTCATCTTGTGTGCGCGCCTGTCCAACCTGACCATGACCCATCCGACCAAATGGATCCACCTGAAGTGGACGTCAGCGTACAAACATTTCAGAGATGAAAACAAATGGAAGGCCCCTGGGGTAACTGGCAGTGGTCTAACAAAGGGGTGTCAAACTCATTTTAGTTCAGGGGCCACATATACGGCCCAATGTGATCTCAAGTGGGCCGAACAGTTTGCTTGCTACCGACTTTTACTCCCATTGATAAATTGCCTGTCGCGGGCCGGATTGGACCCTCTGGAGGGCCGATGTGGCCCTCGAGCCGTATGTTTGACTCCCCTGGTCCAACTGCTCAGGATAAACCTGAACCTTCTACTATCAATTGAATTTGCACAAACCGACAAAATGTCAGTTTTGCTTTTTCACAACAGGATATGAATGGTTTCGTTTCATCTTTAGCTGTTGATAAAGAGGTAGCACAACAACAATATTTCAAAAAAACGGTATATGAATTCTTCATGTGTCTTTTTTATGCTTTATCTTGATGATAACTTGACCGTTTAGCACAACTATTTTTGTGCATGCTCCTCTTCTATTCATTCTTAATTTAGAGTAGAGGAGATTTCAAAGAAAGGTCAAGCAGACTGGCTACGAAAGTGTTTCCAATTAGAAGAGACGGGCTCGCAAAGCTCCGCTGTAATTACAATCTACTTAGCAGGCAGCCACCGGAATCCAACATGCCATTTAAACATCAACAATTTAACCCTTTACACGAGCCCCCGTGAACATATTCCAAAAACTTCAGGCAGGTCCTGTGGGAGAAACAGTCTGCCCCACTTCTGTCTTCTGCAGGAGGTCAGCAAATGTCAATTGTGGAGTGGAGCTGAACCGTTGAAGAGGGACTCAAGTGACGATAAGTCCTCATTAAAGCCTTCTCCATAAGAGCTTGTTGAATGATAAATATTAAACATTGATTACATACAAATAGGAATGGGTCTCTTATCATCACCGCCTATTGTCTTTCCGAGATTATCCCGTAATTAAATCTAACAGGGTCCTACTGAGGCCTTTTGTCGAGTGAGTGAATGACTCATTATCCCTCCATGAATAAGGGGCAATCACAGAGCGCGTGGTATGAACAAGCATGCAAACGCTGGTCAAACCGCGAGAATACACAGATACTGTGGAAAGGCAGATTGCTATTTGATTGACCCTGTGTGGCTATTAAAATGGCTGTCACTCAGAGCGGCTTATCTTCTCAGCTAAAATGTGCTTTTCCATTTCAGAATGCAGCTTTTCATATTGCGCAAATGATTATTCTTACCACATAATTCTAGGGGAGGCACAAACGCCTGCCCCATGTGATAGAAAGCTTAAATAAAAAAGCCATTTACAGCATGTGTGGCTGTGTTTTAAGTGCGAAAGACAACAATAGAGAGCACTTTTTGGCAGGTGTGCAAATTCTGGAGGGGTGAAATAGGATCTCAGTGACTGAGCCCCTTCTTTTTGGATAGGTCATATATGAAAATTCAGCTCCTCCATTCGCCATTTAAGTAAGTGATATTCAATGTGACTTCATTCCTCCAGAGCTGTCACGGCGCCTGACCCATCTGAGTTTAACATAGAGTGCATTAAAAGTCTGCGGAGGAAAACACCCAAGTTTGGCTTCAAGGTGTTTTAGGCAACTTTATTTGTTTGTTAAGGTTTGAAATCAAACGTAAACATTTCTACAGTTGTTGTTGTTTTTCTTTCTATACATTTGGTGAGGTGTGTCTTCTCAGCAGATGTAGATCAGTGGTGTCAAACTCAATTTAGTTCCGGGTCCATGGGCCAGACCATAACACTGCTACAACGAACCTCTCACATCAAACCAGAGACACACACACAGTCTAACTCCTCCCCTTCTTCTCTCCATCTCACCTACTCCAAGCGGCACAGCCTCCCCCTAGTGTTCTGGCATAGTAAATGCAGGTCAAAACCAACCGACATCTCAACATCCTCTCTGTCATTTTTACACTTTGCAAAATCATCCTGCTGTGGATGGATCTCTATTTGGTTCTGTTTCTACGTGTAGGGGGATTTGTGTTGTTTGTTCATAACTGACCACCGTTGGGGTCAAACTGGAGTAAACAACGTCGTTGTGTTTCAGACGTGTTTTGCTGAGCAGATAACTCAAGCTTTGGACTGAGTACATGCATGTAATGAATGATGCTATGCTTTGCTCAAGTGTATGAACTGAGCGGCGAGCATAATAATAATAATAACAACGATAATACATGTTATTTTTGGCGCCTTTCTAGAGGCCCAAGGTCACCTTGCGTGCGCATCGACTCAATCGTCCGCACCTTTACAATCACTTTTTAATGCCAACTTTAACGCCAGTTTGTGTTGTCGGCGCTCCAGCGGCTTGAAAGTGGGTCAGATCTGGCATTGAATGGTGTGGGGTTGGAGGAGGGAGGGCGCAGGCAGCCATGACCTGGCGTCATTGTTGTCATATTTTCCTTTTTGTCCAAAAAATGAATGAAACACCACTTCATGACCCCCAGGTGTCCTACTGCTCCTTTCAGAGGGAATGAAGTCACACACATGGTCCAGACCGTGTCCTCTTTTGTTCCTCTCGTGGCCGGTTTTGTTCTCAACCTCATTCCGACTCACTACAGCTCTAGAAAAGCAAACATGAGAAACGCATTCACTCTTTTCCCTCCCTCTCCTCCTCATCCTACAAAGCATACTATACTGTTTAGTTCATACAACACCTCCCACACAGTAACAGGAGTCAGTCAAACACTGGAGAGGAAGTCAGAGCGCCTGGTCTTTGGAGTTGAAAGTATCTGTTGTGCTGCATTTCCAACAACTGTGAATCATATGCAATTAATCTGCACCATAATGCCTGCAGCCTTTTCCCTGCCCCCAGCGCACACACACACTCACTCACTCACTCACTCACTCACACATGCCTCTGCATCCTCCTTCACCATCTTCCGCATTTGGCCGTGACACTTTCACCACATCCAGCCAAGGTCACCGAGCATTCACTTCAAGCCGTTGCCTCGGCTGCTGCGGCATGAAATTAATCAGGTAGGCGGCCGCTTAAAACGCTGCGGATACCGAACTCCTAACAAACGCCGGGCAATCTTCCCACAATGCACTCTTTCCCTCTCCTCTTCCCTTGACATATTAATTTTTGACCAAACGTCCCTGCTTGACTACTGTAACGAGGTATGATGTATTGAGCCTCCGCTGTTGCCATGGAGACGGCCGTCCCCTCTTACTTGTCATTAGAGCACAAACAAGCACTGGCATCTAATGTCATTCCAGTCAACATGAGGGAGAGCGATGAGAAAGGGAGCGACTCTCGGATCCCTGTGCCATTCCAATGAGTCTCGGTGTGAATTGTTTGCACTGTACTCGGTGTTACGGCCCTAACATGGTCCGTGCAAGGGCAGGGTGAGGTCATGTACCTGGAGAGACAAGCTCTCTCTGTTGTTCCTGTATTCTCCACCCCCCCCCCCCCCCCCCCCCCCCCCCCCTCTTCTTTGTCGCACATCCCAGCGCTTTGATGTTGGCCTGCAAATGGAGAGAGGTGTCTGGATGTCACGCAATAATTACCTGTCTGCGGCATTCCTCACACTTGTTTTGTCCCGTCCCCCGTCTCGGCTTGCAAATAATTAGAAATGCATTTTCCACGGTGGGGATTCATTTGAGTATAGACTTTAAGATACGATGGGAGAAATGTTCACTTTGGTGAGTGTTTATGGCGAATCTCCCGCTCCAAAGGAAGTTAATTAGAATGGCTTTTTTTTATGGGAAATAAGATCATATCCAGGGGATCTCATTTTCCGTGCAACTGTGATGAAATTACAGGCTGATTGGGTTTGAGGGGAAAATGGCTGACAAATGAACAACACATTCAACATCGAGCAGAGAGAAAAGAAAGATGCAACAAACGAGTCTCATCAAAACTGCAGAAAATGCTTTGCGGTCTTTCTCTCGCTGCTGCCAGCGTCATTTGAAGCTGTGGTAAGATAATGACACTGTAACTGAGTAATGGCGCCGCAGCAGCTTTGGAATATTCCCATCCTATTTTATTTCCATTTAAGATAAAGCTTTATACTTGTTGTCCCCAGCATGAAAGTGCATGTGCTTCATTTTCAGATGTTCCTCTCTCCCCCTCATTTCAGTTTTAATCAGTGGCTGCTTTCTAGTCCCGTTGTTTGAGGTGAAAGTTTAGCCGCATGCCTCCCTGTCTTTTCTCTGCACATAATCTCTTCCTCACACAGAACAATAATCCTACCTTATTTTCTCTCTCAGTGTTGGTCTTTTATTACTTCCAGGTGTGAGGGCCCTGTCTCCCCTGCAAGCAGATGTGCTGAAAGGGGGGGGGGGGGTTGCCCATTGTTTGGGGTTGTGTTATTTCAAACTGAATATTAAGTTGGCAATGTGCTCTGACAGCAGACGGCAGAACAAAAAAGGCCAAAATGCGAAGAAAAAGAAACTAGAATGAGTTTTTGCATGAAAGGTGCAGTGTGTAAGATGTGGCGACATCTAGAGGTAAAGTTGAGGTAAATCACCTCACCCTCACCCTTCTGGGCACATAGGACAACCTGTGGTAGACTTCAGAAGTGATTCAAACTCAGAAGATGTTTGTTGAATGTAAATATACATTAATGGGCCCATTTTAGTTATGGAAGAAAATAGAATATTTAGGTGATGATACATTTATTGAAAATGTCTGTATGTTATTGTTTTGTGATATTTTAGATGTAACAAAAATAACCAAAATCCTACACACTGCACCTTTAAAGAGGAGAAACTAGTCAGAAAGGAAACTATGACTTACAGATACAAAAGGAAAAAATATCTATCTATCTATATATAGATCTCTCTCTCTCTCTCTCTATACATACATATATATATATTTGGTGAGTGAAAGTGGATTCAGTGATTCATGGCGACTGCTGGACATCACACCTGTTCTGGAGCTGTCTGCTGACCGGTCACTTTTTCTATGGAGACATATGACTTTCATCTGAGAGCTTTAGTTTTTCACTGTGTTTAACTTTTGTTTTGCACCGCGCTGTACTTTTACCCCCTTTGATCATTACCCGAGTCTCACAGCAACATTCTTACACTGGCTGTTTCATGAAGCCGTGTTTTATTGAATAATAACTTTTTACTTAGAGCCTGTTTTTTGACGTACACCTGCCAAGAGTGATATTGCACTCAGGAAACATAGAGCCTGTAGCACTTGTGTTATAGACTCCCTAAAAATCCATTTTGGACTTTCTCCTTTTTACTGCGAGCAGCTAAACTGAGATCACATGTACTTGCAATGAAAAGTGACAGGAAATTGACTAAAGCATTGGAAATCAATGGCAAGTAAATGTGGTCCCTAAGTACAAGTGAACGGCTGATAGCTGCTCTCTCTCTCTCTCTCTCTCTCTCTCTCTCTCTCTCTCTCTCTCTCTCTTGGACCGACTTCTTTTTCCTTCTCTCTTTTTATATCTTCTCACCCGCTTTGTCTTCTGTCGCTGGCTATCACATTCTACCCGTCTCTCCATCTCCCGAACCAATAAGTGCTTAAAACTCAACAAAGAACACATGACTTCTTGTGTTTGCCATTGTGTTTGTCATTTCTCAAAATGTGAACAATCTTAGAATATACAGTATATTGATTATTTTTTATCCAGGCAGATTGTTGTTATCAATTCATCAAAACATTTCATTATTATCAGTAAATGGACAGTGATGATTTACAACCAATAGGTGCAACACCAAAGATGCTGAAAAACAACTGAAATGCTTCAGTTGCTTAATAGCACAGTAGGTTTTGGTGACACCTACTGGTGAAGTATTATGTTGCAGCTCATTCCCCTCTTCCTTTTCAGGCATCTATGAGAAGTTATGATATTGCCTTTATTTATTAAAAGGTGTTTTGATAACTGGGCTCCTAGTTCTTCAAGATAAAGGGCTGATTCTTAAAGGTAAAACTACAACTTCAACATTCCGATGTTTAAAGCAATATCAAAATTATTATTATTATTCGTTCCACCTCTAGTGATAGACATTGAAATGATTTTCTCCAAAATCATTTGCACTGCCCCTTTAAAAGGCTCCTGGGAGATTTGGATAATTATTATTCACATCATGCATCTGTTTTCTCTCCATGTATATTTGCCGAGTTTGAACTCAGGAAAAATAGCTTTGGCGATTCTTTCATGATGTCAGGTCCCAAACAGGTTTAGAGGACATTAATCCTAATCCACACCTCTTATCCCACCGCCGATCAATAGACAAAGTGCTTAATCAATAGAATTTCATAAAAGTCCCTGACACTTTTCCACTGTTCACCAAACTGTACAGGATCTGTCTTCCCCTGTCTGCTGTTAAACACAGACTCACAGGTGTATTTCTTTAAAGAGAAGATAGAGCAGGGACAATAATAATAATAATAATAATAATAATTCATCTTCTTGTTATTGTCATATGCTGTTTATATGATGAATTCTGTCTTTTCCTTCTCATTTTTTCCAGAATCAGCACATATGCTAATACTAGCTGTTATGGTGTATATAAAATGTATAAAGAGGAGTAACTTATCCAAATATGTGGATTTTATGAAGAGAACCGGAGGGATTATGGGTAAAAGAGCCAAGTGGAATTGTTTTTATTCCCCCTTTTGTGAAACATACTTTTCTTAAATCTTTTCTTTGTGCTATTTCTGTGTGTAAAACGATGCATATCTGTAAGACTGAGTCATTCAGGGTGATCAAGTGTGGGTCAAAAGGGAATAAATATACACAAATGCAAACAAAGACACATAAAAACCTTAATGTTTTTCCTGTGCCTGTAGTCTCCGCCCACACCGCCATCCCACCAACAGCACCCACCCACCCACCCACCTGCTCTCCTGCTGCACATGCAGACTGGTGTGAGTGTGACCAGGCAGGGGTTAAATCCATTGCACCATAAAAAGGAGCTGTTCATAAAATGGAGGAATAAGAAGCAGAAATAATATTTCAAGTATGATTAGTTCATCCGCAGGGCACCTTGTGCGATTGAGAGAGGGGGGCGAGAGTGGGAGGGGGGTATTGTGCACGGCAAGCAGTAAATTATATCTAGCCTTTGAATGATTCCTGCAGATCCTATTACGACAGTGAGGGGGACAGGCCCGCCCCCCCCCCCCCCCCCCCCCGGTACAGTTGTCTCGGGAAAACATGTGACTGATTGAGACCAAAACCAAAGTTTGTACCAGTCTTCAAACATGTTTCATTCACCTCTAAAATGGATCATTTTAACTTGGGGGTCCATTTGGATTGGCTCCTTTCTGGAACTACTGTTTTTTTCACTTCCTATTGTGTCTCATCCGCCGGCACCAGAGGTCGCCCCTCGGTCTCCACACTGCAGAGGGGAGAGGACGGGCTCGATCGCATGTCATATATTTCAATGTTTCACTGCCACAAAGCCAATGCAGATCGATACCGCTGACCTCGTTCTGGCTTGAGCAATCAATTAGCAGAGCTTTGTTGCAATTTTCAAACCACTTGCATACAAGTCATTAAATTAAAGCCTTCATGAAGATTGATGGCGTCCACACATGAATTAAGCCCAGTGCACCTATACATAAATACTTCTTTCAGTGCTGTAATGAAGCCAAAAAAAAAATTGGGGGAGGGGGGGGAGGGATCTGGTTTGCAATGCAATCCCCTTTTAACTGCTCTTGATTTTATGTATTCACTGGCCTCCTGGGATGCAGTATGGATTTTTGTTATTCGGTGCGCTCATTTGTGTTTTATGAGGCAAACACGAGGCTGCAGGCAGCACATATTAAAATGCTTGCATGCCTTTTGCATCAAATGGGAATGTCCAGCTGCTTCCATCTCCTTAACGGCGCTTCCCCTCAGTGCCAGGACTTCCTGATTCCGACTCCCTTTGAGATTCATTTCCTTTTCTGACAAAGACACTGCCCTCCATCCAGGGGAGATGGCCCCCCGCTGCGCGCGGTGAACCGGACCTTGATTCATACCTCTCACATTGTGCGTTCACACTGTTACAAGCCGCCTTTGTGCTGACAGTTTTTGTCACAACCAACCAAGGGGCGACCTCCGGTACAGACGGATGAAGCATAGTGGGAAGTGGAAAAACGTGCGGTTCATAGCGTGACCACTGGGGGCTGACTCCAAACGGGAGCAAATCCCCATAGATTCCCGTGTTTAAAGGATCAACTTCAGAGCTGAATGAAACATGTTTAAAGTTGGTACAAACTTTGGTTTTGGTCTCAATCAGTCACATGTTTTCCTGTGACAACTGCACGAGGGGTGAATTTTATTCGAACTTGCTGATTTTTATTTGATCAATGTTTGAAATTCTGCATAATTAAGGGCAGGCAGCAGTGGCTCAGTGCTTTGAACAGTCGCCTTTGGGAGCAAAGGTCACTGGTTCGAATCCCACTTGGACCCTGCTGCAGTGTCACTGGCCCTGACACGGACACCCTGAATGGCCTGCGGTCGAAGATGACATGACATGACATGACATGACATGACATGCCATTATTAAGGGCCTGGTCTCTTGACTGACACCTGAGCCAATCTGGCATGTACCGCAGATGAAGTGGCGCCACCCACAGCTGCGTTTGTGCTCCGCCTCTTTGCCCGTTTTTGAATGAAGCGGGAAGAAGAAGTTAGGATTCAGCATGATGTCGACGAGGGACACGCCCACAATTTGCCACAAAACCACTCCACCGAAAAGCAGCGGGTGACTATGTCTATCAGTCTGTGGTCACAACCAAAGTCAGGGAGATGGAGAGGGTTGGAGGATGACATCACCTTGAATTTGGTAGAAGTCAATCTCCTGTATTGTCTGCAGACGGAGGTTGTCCATCTTACACGTCCTCCCATGTGAGTATTGGAAATGTTGTTATCAAATATTAAAGATCC
Organism: Chascanopsetta lugubris; assembly: GCA_016785325.1. Classification (NCBI taxonomy): domain Eukaryota; kingdom Metazoa; phylum Chordata; class Actinopteri; order Pleuronectiformes; family Bothidae; genus Chascanopsetta; species Chascanopsetta lugubris. Next base: position 25,232 of record JAFBJT010109184.1, read on the forward strand.
TATCAGGCCACGTCATGACAGCCATAGTCGGTGTGGCCAAAGCCTCCATGTTCCAATCTATTCTCCCATCATTTCCGACCCTATTCACAATTCTATACTGCCCACTCTTACATGCAGGCTGTGTGAACACTGCCCACTGGAAAACAAGCATCTTCACCATCAGTGAACACTAAAGGTGCAGTGTGTAAGATTTGGGGTGACATCTGGAGGTGAAGTTGCATGTTGTATCCATCACCTCAGCT
>JAFBJT010109184.1:25769-41871 GCA_016785325.1 Chascanopsetta lugubris
TGTTCAGCCACACACACACACACACACACACACACACACACACACACACACGCACGCACACACACACACACTGGCGGCTGCAGCTCTAACAGCGACTTGGGGGATCAATACGTGTGCTGTCAGTCGTATATAGGGAAAAGCAGGTCATGTTAATGCGCCGGTTGCCGGGTGCAGGGTTAATACGCGAACATGTGTGTTTGGTGCCGGCTGCAGAGACACGCACTCGCACAGCTGGACCCGAGCTCGGTGCACGTCTGTTAATGCCAAACTCTGAGAGGAGATTTACGACAGGCAGCAGACACCAGGGATTAAAAGCACAATGCTAAACTGGGGTCTGCATGTCTAAACCAGACCCAGGACCTTTCCTCCTTTCCTGCCACGCACAATCTCCTTTCCTCTGCATCCGTCCACATCCTCTCTCTTCCTGTCCCACATCTGTCCTCGCTGTTCACACGAAGCCCACTTGTTCAATAAATGAAAATGAAACGTTCATTTTCCTAATGAGGATATTGCGAGTCCCGTAGCACCAGAGAGGATTTTTTTTTTAAATAAACGGGGGACCACGCCAGGACCAATCACCCTAATGGTGAATATCAAAGAGCTTGTTGAATCACCCTTTTTAACTGTTTGCATATGTTCGGATCCCCACTCACTCACTCTTCGGGGAGGGAGGCCTGGCTTCTTTCAGATCGCTGGACACATTCCCCATTTTTCTCATGCGGCCGAGGCGGCCCAATCTTACTGCACTAAATACAGTAACCTGGTGATTAATGAAAGCAAAGGCATTATGTATAACAGTATATGCCAGTAGGCTATACCTGCAAGTACGCCTGTGTTTTGTGGTTCCTCCCAAGATGTGCTTGTTTTAAGTGTCAACAGACAGAATCACAGACTAAGGCGATTTCACAGCCAGGGAGCTGCAGCTGGAGCCCAGCACAGACCCCATGCAGGTAGTCAGTCGATCTTATCTGCGTCTTCTTTGTGCACATTGCAAACATTCCTGAGGAGCTGAGGGAGGATCATCTCCATGGACACACACACACACACACACACACACACACACACACACACACACACACAGGCACATCTCAGGGCAGGCAAGTGTAAGGAATCCCAGCTGTGTACACAAAGCTTTGACTAAACTGGCGGAGCTCGGACTTTATGTTTGAATATTCCAATAAAGTGGGGATTACCCGGAGGTGGTTTTAAAACAGAGCAGCCCATACTGATGAAAATGGTATCTGATGCTTGTTAGTGTAACTTTCGTGCTCAGAACCTAACGAGAGGTCAGAATCACAAAACGGACAAGACGCCGCCTGAGCACCAAAGGAAGTACAGTCTGCCAACAAACAACTCTGAAGGTCACTTGTCAACGCAAGTCTATTTCATTCGATTTTTTCAGGAGTATAAAGAGTATAAAAGCAGCACCCTATTTTGGAGCCAGATCATTGCTAAGCTGGGGTAACATTTCTAACAAACTCTTGCAGGTTGCCTGGCAACCATGCAGTGCTGACAGTTTAGTTAGTTAGTTTGGGAACTAGTGGTTCCTCACTTAAAAAATAGTTCAGGACCTAAGCCTTGAAAATCCACTTGCAGTTAATTAGCGCATTGCAGAGGCGTTTGTACATGAACCGTGGCGATTTCAAAACGCTGGGTTTTCCATTCTTTACCCCAAGTTAAACGATCGGGCTGCCGGCATTCTCGTATTGACAGGCATGAGAGAAATGTCAATAGATTAATGTAATTTACACCAAGAAAGCAAATGAGCAGTTTCCTCCCACTGAAATTATGAACTCAAAGAAAAAATGTGAATATTCCATCGATTAAAGGTCCAGAGTGCAATGACATTATTTGCATTTCGATTGGTAGAATTCTAATATATGAACTGGATTTTTTTCAATGCTGTAGGCCAATAAAGTCACAACCAGCCAATAACGTAATCACTTTCAAAATGTTACTACGTTATTGGCTGAAACATTTTAATACATTATTGGTATGTTATTACATTATTGGCTTTGTTACTTTCAAAATGGCCACAATTATTACGTTACTGGCAGGTGATACATGATTGGCCATTATTACGTCATTAGCTGCTACAGGGTGAGGCGATGGCTACGACATGCAACTACACCACTCGATCAAATTGTACACACTGCACCTTTAAAACTACAATGCTAAAATGCAAAGCTTTCAACTCAACAAAGATGCCAAACATGAATGAAAGTCTGACTTGTTTACCCGAAACAAGTCAAACCGGGTGTTTTGCCACAAAGCAGGTGACCGACTGAAAGCTCCCAGCGGAGGTGCCATGTGTGTGGCAGCGCACATATCTGACATTCCTTCAGTGCAGGGAACTTCCTGTTCACGGCTGAATGATTTCATTATGAAACAAAGCACATACAAGGGGGAGAGTCACTTAGTCACAGCTGAGTGGACACAGGACGTGGAGGGTAAAACCAGGGGGCTGGGGTAACAACTGGAGGGCCTTTGGTTGTTTGGTAAAAGGCCGAACATCCAGACTTTGCTGCGCCTGGAGAGCTGGCACAAAGGTTGGCTTTGTTCAGGCGATAGTCGTAATCAGAGGGCCAGGGCCTCAGAGCATTCTCTCTCAAGACAGAGAGGGAAAGGAAATGAGTAACAGAAGGGTTCTGCACATTCCTCGCATCACAAAGGGAGAGGGAAACTGTGTTAAGTGTAGTGACCCTCGTTGTTGGGACCTCAGCGTGTGCACGTCCACGTCAGTTGAACCTGCGCGGCTGATGTTGCCGTCTCGGTTGTGTGACTATATACATAGGTGTGGGTTTGTTGGGCGTGTGGCTACACGTCGCCGCACGTTCCGATGGTAACGAGTCCACACACCTGGAGACATCGCAGGAGACGGCCTGCTCTGCTCACTCCGCCCAAATGGATGGAGCTGTGAAGTCGGCTGTGAGAGTGTTTGATAAACGGCCGTCTATAAAAACGTACGTGAGAGAGAAAGGCGGACGTTAAGAAGGGAAGGTGTAGTGCAGGATTATGTGTCCGGTCACAATGTGTGCGCGTGTGTGTGTGTGTGTGTGTGTGTGTGTGTGTGTGTGAGAGAGAGAGAGAGTAAGAGACTGCTATAAATTCAAATGTTGTCAGACAATAAACTTCATCCTTGGGTTGGATGTTGTTTTGAACATGGCTCTATAGTCACATGGAACAGACTAATACATGGGACCAGCTGTTGTCCTCCCTCTCTCTCTCTCTCTTTCTCTCTCTCTCTCTCTCTCTCTCTCTCTCTCTCCCTCTCGCCACACTTGCAGATTATGAGAGCGATTAAATCCATCCTGCCCCTATTCATCACTAAACGCTGTTTTGAAAGAGGCTATAGAAATGCTCGAATGCAGACATCTCATGTTTTAATATTCCTCATTATACTAGTTCATTGTATGACTATATATTGGGTAATAATATGGCCCGCAGTACGTATACATGCAGACAGAGATGTGCGTATAATCCATTTAACCGTTTCCGAAACAAGGAGTCTATAGCCTTAGTTTGGATTCCCCCTCTATTTTCCCTTAATACGATTTGTGTCATGCCAGTCATAGCGTACATAAAAATAAATCCTGATTAATTTCATCACTTAATTCCATCCTATTTGTTATGCCTCATCCCTCAAGCTCCGTCTCAGAAAATGTCAGACCACAGCCCGCAGAGATTCATAAACCTCATTTGATTTCACGTAAAACATTTGCATTTTATGGCACAAAGAGAACGTGCACGCAGCTACATTAGAGAACGGTACAGACGCCGACACTGGGAATACATTTCCACTATATAATGATGCCTGTCCACACACTTACAGCAGCTTAAAGTTTGCCTTACTTTAAAGTCAGACCTGCCAAATGAAAACTTAGTGTGGATGCTTCATTCCACTGTTGTAGCACGTCCTGGAATTCGGTTTTGTTTATCTAATCTAGGATTACCCAGGCGTGACATGAGCTTCCTTATAAGAACCTTGTACTGTTCCACTGTTTCCTTTCTTGCTTTTCACGTCCTTACATTGACCAAAATATTGCACAGCCTCTGATTGACATGGTTGAAAGGATTTGATAAATATTGCTGTGGGTGGTGCTTCCGGTCTGTGGATGTTTTTCAAGCACATACTATTTCATGAATATGCATCCGAGTTCATCTCTGTCATTCTGAATTGATATGCTTATGGAAATTACTCTTTTGCTGGAAATAATGACTGATCGCATTCACGGGGGGGAAGAGAATCTATCATTTTGCCGTTGAATGCGCTCTTTCTCATGGCCACCTGCACCTGACAGACACTGTGGCTGTAATTAAGACGTTTCAAAGCAAATATTGCCCGAGGACAATATGAATATGAATCAACACTCAGATTTGACCTAACCCTAACACATAGATTTGATATTGATTCAAATCCAGTGACAGGTCATTTGGCTATATCTGCAAATCAAGGATTCATATTTTAATATTGAATGGGTGCATGAAAATGCTGCACCATGAATTAGTCATGTACAAGTACAGCATCCTTCCCTGGACAGAGTGACTGCATTTTTGGAACAACTGTCAGTGTAGCTGTGTAAATATACCATCAATAAAACGTCCAATGTGTAATGAAATTATTTTCATTTCTATTGGTGGAATTTTAAAATATGAACTGAGCTAACAATTATATATATATGTACACATTGTTATTGTTCATTACCCCAGTGGCATATTATGGACAAACTCGACACCCCTTGACTTCAGCAGTTGCACAGTGAAGATGTCACTGAATCCTGTACTGCATACCTTTAAAGGTGCAGTCTGTAAGATTGTTGTCACTTCCATGGGTAGGACAAATATTACAAAACAATTACAAATATTGTCAGGATCAATTCAAAGCATTTTTGTTACCATTACCCTTAAATGAGCCCATTAATGTACATTAATATGAGGAGCGGGTCCTCTCTATAGGGGCAGCCATGTTCTAGTGGCCCAGAGTGGATGTTAACTAAGGGCTGCCATAGATTCTCCTGCATGCTCAAAAGGTTAAGGGTGAGGTGATGGATACAACATGGAACTTCACCACTAAATGTCACCACATCTTACTCAATGCAACAACGATGCATGCCCTCAACAGAATGACTGCATTTTGAGAGCAGAATTGTCAGTGCAGCTTTGCTCAATTCTTTTTGTTAGTTTTTCTGTGTGTGCTGTGACTGTGTCATTAGAGCTTTGTCCTCTTCATGCCTGAGGTGCGGAGAGAATCGATACGCAGAAGGGCAAGAGGACGTGTGATACTTGATGACAAAATACCCACTAACTGCTGAAACAGCACATTCCTTCCTGCTGGCTGACCACTTGTGCTTTTTGAATGTTAGCGATGGCTGGAGGCTGAACACTGCCCGAGACCTCGCATGTAGCTGCTCGCAGTACAGTCATTTTGAATTATGGTACCCAATGGCAATGCCGGTGTTCGGGTATAATTTGGTCATTTCTATGTAAATTACACCCCATGCCACCATTGATGGCTGTCGTAGCACGGGAATGCTCCGACTCGCCTCGTTTCAAAAAAATGGCACACTGTTCCATGGAAATCATTAAAGCTAATTGTGAGAAAATGTCATGACAGTCAATCAGTTAAGTGGATAAGTCAACCGGAGCATGCGGACGAGGACATTTAGCAACAATGAAGACGGGCATAAGAGGTAGGGAGTCATTTTGGGTGGCGTCCAGGCGCTGGCCTGTTCCCTGTCTGTGGAGAGGGAAGAGGAAAGTGCTCACCAGAGGCTCACATTAGAGGGTGTTTATGGCTGACTCTGCAATATCATTGTCATTTGAACAACATTGGATATGCCTTAGTGGAGGTGGGATTGGAGCACCTATAGGATAGAGTAGAACAGGCTAATGCATTGTGATGCAATTAGATACCATAACCTAATAAAAGCTTATGAAATTTCACGGTCACTCTACTTCGGCATTTCATAAACTTAGACCTGGTTGCAAATGTTGGCAGTACTGCATGCTGGGTAATCTCAGCTCCCACAGATATTATTATCCTGTCTGCCCTTGACAACAGAATTGCCTGATGGCCTCGTTACTTTGACTTATCTAAAGAAAATCGATTTTCTGCAAATCTGCATATCTGTTCTCGGGGGATTTTTTTATTTTTATTTTTGTACAAAATGTACTGTCTCTTATTTTTCACAATGCTCAAGGACAACTACGTGTGACATCCTGTGGAGTTGTTGTGATCACTAGTAGCTCTGTGAAGTGATATACTGACAGTGACACTTGCAAGAGTACATCCCAGGAACCAGCCTCACAACATCCCTCTGAACAATAGTGTCTTCTGGGAAATGATTATATAAGAGCTGTATCATAAATAGTTCCCTGGACTACACAGTGAGCAACTTTAAAGGTGCAGTGTGTAAGATTTTGGTCATTTTTGTCACTTCCAAAAGTATTACAAAACATTTACATCCTGACATTTTCAGGAATTCATAATCACCTAAATGTATTATCTATTTTCCATTACCTTTAACTGAGCCCATTAATGTATATTTACACAAGGAGCGGGTCCTCTATGGGGCCCACCATGTTCTTACAGTAGCTAGTATCTTGGAAATAATTATGCAATTTCTTATGAAAGAAGGTATGATCTTTTTATCCAGCCCTGGACAACGGCATTGCAGGTTACTATGGAAACCCTTACAGACTTGGAATACACAACAACAAATCTAGAGGCCCCTTTTTGATTGCATATTATTATCCACACTTTAAAGACATTCCTCTCCTTCCACACCTGTAACCTGACTCATCTCAAATATCAAGTCAGAGACACCTGGGCCTCCCACGCCTGCAGCCACAGCAATTACATACTGTACTCTGACATGACTGCAGGGTGAGGCGGGGTGTCTCGCACCTCATGACGCCCTCATGTTACCAGGCACAAAAGGGGAAAACAATAAAGGGTGTCGCGGTTCACTTCCGACTGCAGCGAGCGGCTATTGAAGCAGCAAACGCTCTATAAAGCCTTAACCTTATACTTTGCACACATCCGCTGGCAGCGCAACAGAAATAATGCTGGACGTGGAGGGTTTCAGTATCCTCACTGTAAAAAAAAAGAAAAAAAAGAAAAAAAGACAGACAGGGCGGGGATACAGGAAATCCAGAGAGCCATAGCATTATGTGAATGAGCGAGGTTGAATCCAACCCAACAAGGCTTTTTATTTAGTGATGTGGATGATCTTTTTTTGATTGGTTCTGAGAAAGAATTCCATCCGCACGGCATACGTGAGAAGGAGCGAGAGCGCTGTAGTACAGCCTCCAGGCCTGAGTGGCGCTGGAACACTGGCAGAGAAATGCACCAAAGACAGAGAAGAGGACATGGAGCGTACGCGCTGAACTCCTAAGACGTGAAGAAACACAAGAAGAGAGTAGAAGAAGACGGATTTGATGACGGTGGCGGAAAAGAAGGAGATAATGGTGAGGACTGACGACGAGGTAGAACTTCTGCTCCGTACACATTGGATGACAAGTATTATTGTTGTTGTTGTTGGTGGTGGTGGGTTAGCACATGGGGGTGAAGGGAGAGTGGTGTGAAAGACGCGTACTCCATCGTCCAGACGGATACAATAAAATACGGACTTGAGATCTTCCCACTCTGGGGCCCGGTCTCAAACAGAGTCATCTTCGCACTGCTTACTTGTCATTCCTGACGGCACATTCGATAAAATACTTCACCAAAGTGCGTTTTTCTGTGTGGACAGGGCCCAAGTCTTTACTCCTGTCTGTTTCTTACCCTCCCTGCTCCTCCTCTGTCTTTCTCATTCCACCCCTTCCCATCTATTTGGCTTGTGCAAATATTGCCATTGTGAGATCCTGCGAGCATTGATTGATTGCAGGCAAATCATCCGAGCTGTTCACAAAGACATCGTCCACAAAATCAATGCAGCTGAAAGAGAAACTAAATCTTCGTGGGGTCTCACAATCCTTTGTGATAAAGCATTGTCCCAACACTGGGCCATTTCCAGTATTTGATCTTCTTTTATTTCATTTTCAACGCCACCCCCCCCGACCCCGCCGAGCCTTCGATTTTTGGAACCACCTCATTTTGTATATATCATTTACCCTTTAAAGGAGAAAAACGCTGCTTTATTGGACGATTGGGGTTAGAGATATATCACTGTGATCAGCTCGCATGAGTCAGTTTTAATGGCCGAATTTATAACCTCATATCAGGTAATGGAACAGATAGAGAGATTGCTTCTGAGATTCACGGGGACAAAAAACAGACATCTCCAGCAAGGGCAAAGAGAGTGCAACAACGTGATTTATTCATTTTTGTGTCAACGTTTACGTTCCTCCTGGTTTGCCTGACATGTGGACGACACAGGGGGCTATGGAGATGTCAGCCTCACTTACCCGAAAGAGCACACTGAAATGATTAGCTATTCAATTTTCTTGTTGCCCAACAAGACAATTAAGCGACATCAGCTCTGACCCTTCCCGATACTCCCGTTTATCCAATCACGGTCATTTAGATAAGAAGATCAAGGTTCTTCTTGTCATTTCAAATAAGGGATTGAACCATTTGTTTCTCAATCTGGCCGGAGGCGTGGGGGATCAGGGGAAAACACAGAGTGGAACTAAGTTGGCTGAATGTGATTTATTTGGAGGAAATAAACAATCAGGAGTTCACTGATGCTGGTGAGCCGCCCCAACTCATTTCCTTAATCCCCACAATATTGGCTCCTTTTGCAAATGTGGCGTTCCAGATATTGTTTATGGTTAATAAAAATATCGTCGTGTTCAGGGGGTATGAAGGTTTTTTGGCTGCATTCTGACTGATTAAGCGTAAGAGCAACTCTTTGAAGATTAATAAACTTGAGTAGCCCATTCCTTTGCCAAGGCTGAACGATTCAAATTTGCCCCACATTGAACACACATAAATATTCATCAACATATGCATGCTCACTTTTTCAAGGTACAAAGACGAAGTGATATCGAGTGGTGAAGCTGCTGGACACCTAATCAAATAGGAGAATCTATAACAGGTCTACCTTTGACACTGAAGAGACATTTATTCCCTCCATTCTGGGCTACCGTGAAGATGGGGGTGGTTACAACTACTGTTGTAAAGGGTGCTCATTTTGGGTTCATGAGGGAATTCACATGATTATACACGACCATAATCGTCTTATATTCCATTTCTGTTGGATGAAATGGACACAATTTCATAAATCTTACACACTGGACCTTTAAATAAAGATCGGTGGAGCATTTCTTGACAAGCAAATCATGAAAATGACTGAAAAAAAACGAGAAGGGTTATATTTAAGCTCAGGTCTTATCTGTTTATACACACATTAAAGGTGCAGTGTGTACGATTTAGTTCATTTTTGACACTTCTTTTGGTGGAAAAAAATATTACAATACAATGACATACTGACATTTTCAGAACCATGGTTATGTATTCTTTTTTTTCCATTACCCTTAAATGAGCCCATTAACGTATGATGAGCGGGTCCTCTCTACGGGGGCCGCTATTGTATTTGACCAGGGCTGCAACAACAAATCGATAAAATCGATTAAAATCAGGACATGCACCAGTAGATGTCACCAAATCTTACACACTGCACCTTTAAGAAACAGACACACCGGGTGATTCAAACAAACGTCTGCACTCGCAAAGGGATAGGAAAGTGTTGTTGTGACTACACTGGGACAGGGACAAGCAGAAAGGTGACTTTGAATGCGCCGGCTCAAAGAATGCGAGCTGTCCGAGCAGAACAGCAGAGTCAGGCTGGGGCCGCGACCCCGACCGTGTCCTGTTTATATAACCCTTCTCTAACACCACCGCCCCTCTCTGCCATCCCTGAACCCTCAGCGGTTCCTCTTCCTTCTGAAGTTGCTTCTAGACAGGCAAGCCACTAGGAGCAGGCTCATGTTCCCGCCCGCCGAAGAAAATAAACGGTGCGCGTGAGGGTAGCGCATGCCGACAAGAGACGCGTGTTTCAGGCTTCTTCCATGATTCAAAAGGAGTATCACCCACACCTCAGATATAGTTGACCACCAGAACTAATCCATCAGTCTCGTTGGCTGTCAACATGTTGCCCCCTCCGTAGGTAAAAGTACATCTGAACACCCTCTGTCCTTGTGAAGCCACGCCGGTGCCTCATCGTCCCCTCCCAGGTGTTCACATAACTCACCGGGGGCCTCAAATCTCTCATGGGCATTCCAGAGCTTCAGAGGCCCGGCGGCAGATGAGAGCCCGGATTTATGGCTCGCTGATGGACAGTGACGGCGGTGGGGGTGGGGGGGGGGGGGGGGGGGGGGGCAGGGCTGGGGGGGGGGCAGGGCTGGGGAGGCGGGGGGTGGGGGAAGGCGATGGGGTCCACTTCAAAGCGGAGGAAGCGTTTGTTGTTCTCTCCTGCATGCGCTCGCTGGTGCAACACATATGCACAGCTCTCACGTCCCGTCTGTGCCTCTGACAGCTGGACGCCTCAGTCGCTGGCTTTCACACAGTCACGCCAACAGCTTTCAAGTCGTTTTTTCATTGCTACGTGACCAGACCGGTCTCTTTTAAAGGTGCAGTGTGTACGATTTGGTGGCCTCTACTGGTGAAGTTGAATATTGTATCCGTTACCTCACCCTTACCATTCAAGCCAGCAGGAGAACCCTTGGTAGCCCTTGGTTGTCATTAAAGCTCATTAAAGGTGTTTCGTAGGTGCACTTTGAGCTTTTGTAAAAAAAAAAAAAAATATTTAAAAACATGTCTGCCCCTGTTGGGAGGACCCGCCTCATTTGAAGGGTTTGTAAAAAGCAAGTCACGCATTGAGGCTATTATAAATTCGTAAACATGTCTGTACATAATTGTTGTGTATTTCAATTTCAATAGACAGAGGTGATAAAAATGTACCGGTCTCCCGCACTACACCTTTGAAACAAGATGGCGGAGGGCGTTTGCAGCATTTTTTTTTCTAATAATCCCACACAATGGCGACATGCGAGACCATTACAGTCACGATTTGCTCTTTCATTTTTCATTACATCAAAGGTGACCCTTCAATGATTGCCTCCGCGCTTTTTATGATTGCGCCTGCATTAAATATTCTTCTTGCTCTTAAATGCCACGACTTGCTCCACTCCAATAATTTATTTGCCTGACTTTGCCTATAACATCATAGGTCACGGACAAGTGAGGGTGTGTGCATGTGTGCATGTACGTATATATATATATATATATATATATATATATAAATTTGTATATTTGCATGTGTGTTTATATTTGGGTGTGGAAGCATCTCCTACGTTTCCCAACGAGCTCATGTTACACTTCAGGGGCCCGCGACCCGGGTGTGAGGATGATGGATGTGTGGAGGGGGGCGGTTCCTCTAAGCTGGATGTGTAATGAACCCTGCTTTGCCTCTGTAACTCTAGGCCTGATTGATTACAAACAAAGGCCGTTTAACATGCAAGGGTGCTGCCCCTTAAAATAGCGCCTTGTTTCATAATAAGATGAGTTCTCACATAAAACGTGAGAAGAAGAAGCCCTGCCTTTGTCCATAGTGAGCAGCTTGTGAAATTAGAGCTGGGGCGTTCTCAAGCTTTACTTCAGCCCATGAGAGGAATTGTTCACTCTGAGATATGATATGCAATTTACACTTTCATACTATATTTTTTTTTGTAATTTGATCGAAACTGGGTAGCACTTATTTACACCTTCAGGTCTCCTGTGTCCACACAGAGCCACCTGCTATCTAATCAAGGTCCTCCCTGCTCTGGCAGTGAGCTGCGCCATCCAATTCTCTTCTAGTCAGTCAGCAGATTAAAGGTGCAGTGTGTGAGATTTGGTGCCAATTGGTGAAGTTGTATCCCTCACCCCACCCTTCCCTTTCAAGCATGCACGAGAACCTATGGTAGCCTTCAGTTGCCAATAAAGCTCAGAAAATGTTTAATATGTCCACTCTGGGCAACTGTAAAAACATGGCGGCCCCCATAGAGAGGACCTGCTCCTGATGGAGATATACAGTAAAGGGCTTGTTTTAGGGTAATGTGAAAAGAACCTCATACATTCAGGTGCAAGGCTCTCCCTAAAAAGAATGGTACAATGGCGCAGCATAGTATTATTGCCATTGTGCCAATATTTCAGATTTAGGGTGTTACACAGCGGATCGATCCACGCACACACACTCACCCACACTCACCCACACACACACACACACACACACACACACACACACACACACACACACACACACACACACACACACACACACACACACACACACACACACACACGAGCGCGGTGGTTAACGGGAACACTCTTCCACCAAGGGACTGAGGGCGCGCGTCAGAAAGTAATCGTTCAGTCACACATCACCTCTACTCCTCAATGTCAGCCCCTCCCCCATCAAGAATGCACAGCCAGCGCCATCCTCCTTCACATTTCTGTGGAGAGCCCTGCAGGTGGTTATACATTTGTGGAAATATCAGTGTATTCTTGTTTTGTTTTTTTATCTAAATATAAAAGTGTCAAAAAAATGCATGCAAATCTTACACACTGCACCTTTAAATAAAAATGATTAATAATGCTAAGTCACCTCTGAAGTTGGTCTCTAGCATGAACACTGGCTTGCCTCTCTGAGTGGGAGATGAAGCTGTGTTCTATTGTTGTGGCCAGGACCACAGCTGTCCGTCTGCCTGTGAGACATGGACACAGGACAGATTACGGTCGTGGGGATCATAACAGTGGCAGCAGTGCTGACAGGACAGAGAGTAACTGTCTGACTTGCACTGGTCTAAAAACGGAAATTAGGTTCCTGGTGTGGCTGCAGGACTCGTGTTGATGGGACTGGTCATTTCCGGAGGTAATTGACCAAAGGTGCAGCTTTTAGGGGCAGATTTGTGTTTCATGTCGCTGGGGTGGGGTGGGAATCGATCTTGAGTATCAAAACCATGCAAGATTCTCAATCAAAAATGGTTTTCGTAGGTAGATTGGAGGCACATTTGCATTTATACCAGTGACCTATGAGGTACCAACGGATCCCCAGACTCCTTCAGAGGCGGGTTAGCGGATCAGATCACAATCCACCCTCAATGTGTTTTGAGTGTGTTTACACCTGTACTCCAATTGTAATCCAATCACACAAAAAACACACTTTAATTGCTGATATAAATGGGGCTGCTGAAGCAAAGAAAACTGACTTTTATGTGTTCTGTCCTCTAACAAGGGGGATACGCGACAGTCCAGTGCTCCTGCACCCTAAACAGACCAATGTTACCACACTCTCCTCTCTATTCAAGTCTGGCTCTCTATGACTCAACCCAGTCACGCGTTAGCAAAATGTAAAATTTGCATTTTTCATTTACAAGTTTCACAGGAACTTTGAAATGTCAGCATGATATCTATACAGAAAGGCCAATGAACTGACTGGAGGCTCGTCAGAAACAGGAAATGGTGACATTTAGATGTATGGAAAATAAATTGGCATAGTGCACATTTGATGAGGATGAGCTTATGTGCCGGTTTGTCATGCAACAAACACCAACTCTCTTTGTGACTGATGATAATGTCAACACAGCACATTTTTCTGCACCCTGCAGGAATGTGAAAAAAGTGATAACATAATGACTCATCCTTCATCCCACATCATACAGTATGCGTATTGTGTTTTCTATGTATATATTTGATCTGTGAGTTAAACATTGAAACATGGAATGAATTTGTATCATTTGTATTTTAGCTCCTACGTATATGTTTGCAAATGTTAAACAGAATCAATGACTGCAGTCTACCCACTGGAATCTCTTAATTAGTAAGTCATTCATTATTGTGGCTCGTCATATTGGACAAATGTGTATCTATAAGCTAACGGATGAATCAGACTCTGGCTGCCATGGTGGCACAGAATGAAAACAAAGGTGAGGCGCTTCAGCATCTGAAATGAAGAGCCCACAATGCAATGTAATATTGAAACAGTATTCAATATTTCATTGCATTGGAAAACTAGACAAACCTCTTACATATGCAAACCATCCACACAACAAATTAAAGGGCATGTAAACACGGAAATATAATAACAATACTCATTTGTGGGGAAAATAATTGATTTTTTTTTGTTTTAAATGCAGGTGTGTTTTAAATCCTCTGCAATTGAGAGAGCAGATCTACTTCCAATGTGCAAACTTTGCATGAGCCTGAGACAGAAAGAAGGAGAGAACGAGACTGACAGAGCGCGCTGCTTATTTGACATTGTTGTCATCTATTGAGAGCAATAGAGAGCTGACTCACTGAGGCAAGAGCTGAAGGTTGTGGTTATGGGAAACCTTTCAAAAATAAAAAAAAATAGACAAAAAGAATAACGGCTGAGGGACACAGGCACAGACACAGACTGAGGAGGTGCGGAAGCAGATGAGTCGGGATGGGCGAGTGTCACTGCCTCATCAACAAACTCAAAAAGAGGCACCTCTGCGTGGCTATGCCTTGCTCAGTGGTTTCCAGACAAAAAGCATTTCCACAGCCCGTCTTTAAATATGATTTAAAGTGTGCAGAACTCTAATTTATTTCAAGGTGAGCGTCTGATGAGAGGCAAAGGAAAAATACTAATGGACAGAAGGAGGTGGGAGTGACAGAACTTCCAAAAGTGGCAAAAGCACAAAAGGTTGTTCTGATGAAGAGCAGCAAAGTGCAGATTGATGCAGGGAACATTGGCATGTACCTAGCCGGCACCCAGTTGTGTTAGTGCACTGTGCGCAACTGCTGGCCCATATGGAATAATTAGCATCGATGACCATGCATGTATCGCCTATGGCATGGGAATTTGCACTAATGGCCCCCTTGTGTAATCTGATATTGACTGGATTTGTGTCTGGGTAAATCTATGCATCCAATCGATGTATGAATAAGACCTGTTCTGGATTCTATCAATGCTTGTGGCCGCTCTCATGAATAGAACAAGAGACAAGAGAGGGACACAGAGGGAGAGTATAGAGACAAAGAATGTGACACAGAGGGGAGAGTATCAGATGGACAGAGCCGTTAACGCGGTATGTCATGGTTGAAATTTGTCAGAGGACGTTTCACACTCTAGAATATAGTTAGCTACAGAAACAGCAGCTATGAGTCCTGTTGTTATGTTTCCTTGACTTCCCCCTAAGAGTTGTAGTCCTACTGCTCAACATAACGGTTGCAAAAGCACAACGACTCATTTTACTTGAGACTATCAGATGTTTCAACTCGTTAACAACTCCTGATTACTGGGTGTGAAATGATGGGATCTTTATTGTGTGAAGTATTGAGGCAAGTATATATATATATATATATATATATATATATATGTATGTATAACTTGAACTCAATTTGTTATATCCTCACCTCTGCACTTTGCAATGAGTCTTGCCGACCTGCCTCGTTTCAGTCATTGCAGACCAGCTTCTGCAAAAGCCCAATGCAATGTGTGTGTGTGTGTGTGTGCGCATGCATGTGTGTGTATGTGCTATTGTGTGTAGTGGCCCTGAAGTGACACACTGAGGTATAAATAGAGCAGGCCCACAGATCACTGTGCCAGACAGAATGTGGCATCTGCAGTGCTGGGAGTGCAAAGTGTTTGAGAGCCACTAATATCCCCACCATTCCTCTTCCCTACCCTCTCCCTCTCATCTTCCTTGTTCTCTTGTTTGTTTGTTCCCCTCCCCCCTCTCTGTCTCTCTCCCCTTCTCCCACCCTCTCTTTACCTTGTCATCTCCCTCTTCCCCCTCCTACTGGTCCCCTTCTCTCTCCCTGCCTCCAGTCCCTCCCTTCCTTGCGCCGTCTCATTTTCATTTTCACCCTACTCCCCTCCACCGTTCCCCTCCTCTCACTTGTTGCCACACATCTGCTGCCATGTGTTGAGTGCCGCGGAGCAGTCCCACTTTCAATTTAGGCAATAAGATCCTGTTTCTAAACACACAGACGGAGCAAGCAGGAGAGAGAGGGGGCGGGGGGGGTGAAAGAGGCAGAGCTACGAACAGAGGAAGTGGGGAAGGAAGAGGCAGATAGTTGGCCCCCGCAGTAGTTAACATCAAAGCCCTGATTTCATTTTTTTTTTTTTTTTTTTTTACATTCTTTTACAAA
>JAFBJT010109184.1:42007-78544 GCA_016785325.1 Chascanopsetta lugubris
CGGCTCCCCCCCCCCCCCCCCCCCCCCGCCTCCTCTGATGTGCCACAGTTTCTCAGTGTCACCCAGAGGTCTCCGCAGGGTCACGGTGTTATTTTATTTGACAATATTCAAACCTCCTCCTCCTCCGGGGCAAATGGAGCTCATGCTAAACAAAACGCTGCTTTTCATTTGAGACTGGATGATGATGATGATGATGATGATGATGATGATGCTCATGGGTTTGTCCTGGTGAACACTCCATGTGGAACCATGTGACCTCCATCATGTGCTGCCCTGATGGGAAACAAACGCCGGACTTCCAGTTGTTTCCTGCAGCCGTCAATCAGAGGGGATTCCAGTCGAACTCTCAGGCCTCAGAAACACAGGGTTTCTCTTTTCGTGTCGACCTGGAAACCGGCTGTTGATTTGAGAGTTTCTCTCACAGTCGTCAGAACAATCCCGCTTTGTCTCGTTTTCTTCCTTTCAGCCGCAGATGGAATAAATTACACTTATTTCCCTCATGGCCAACAACTGAAACGCTCTGTTTTGTTGTTGTTTTTCGGTTTCAATCGACTTGACATCTGCTGAGCTCAGATGAGAGACAGAACAACAGTTTTCATGTGTGAACACAGTTTGAAGGTTTAGATGTAAAATGCGAACAAAGACGACTTGTGTTTATTAATGCAACACATTTACAAACAACTGCAGCTGATCAAAGCGCTGTGTAATGAAAGAACAATAAAAAACAGAATATACAAGTTAAAGGACTTCAAGATTTCAATCATTTCTACTGGTATTAATTATTTATACTGATGTTTTTTGTGAATGTATAATCTCCAGTAGCTGTTTTCATTACCATAGAATGAACACTTTATAACCACGGCAGGAGCAGGTCCTCTTTATGGGGGACGCCATTTTCTCATATTTTTATCGTAACCTTGAATGAGGAACACATTTTGACTTTTACTGATAAATGAACTCCTCAGAAGGTGATGGATGTCCAGCTGCAACTTCACCATAGATGCAGCTTTTTTACACACTGCACCTTTAAACACATTCAAAATCCTTGCCAAAATGTAAAAGAAGGTTTATGCAAATACTTCAATGTATATAATCTCAGTGATTGTGTGGATGGATTTAAAAAAAAAAAAAACAGTGGATGTTAAACTATACCGGTAAATCACTGCACATATGTCGATGTTTTATCAGATTTTCCAACAGATTTTTTTTTTTATGTCTGATGACAAATTTAAAAAAAGATGACAGGCATTTCTTTCCTATCAAGTGAGGAATCGACTCATGGCCAAAGGCACTAGAAGCAGGGGGACAAAGACTCCAGTGTGTCTGGCTCCATTACACAGATTCTCGGAGCAGCATCTGACGCCCACAGAGTAAACGTTGGCGCACATGTCGCTCCTCATGCAGTGTTTGGTGATCAGGTTCTCGGAGACTGCAAGACAAGAGGGGCAGGATGAAGTCTGTGCAATGACAGACGGGAAACATCATCCTGGGATTCATATCCCAAAGCATAAATCAGTAACATTATATTATTATATTATTTTGATTGGAAAAAAAGTTGAATATTGTTATTGTATGTGTTAGGAGGGAAAGCAGGAGTCGTGATGGATGACAGGTACCTATGGTGGTGGCGCAGCGATCATAATGTTGAGGACAGCTCCACACACGGTGGCAGTTTCCTGGATTGTCTTCCCAGCAGACGTAACACTGCAGCCCACACACTGCAGGTGAAGGTAGAATAATACACAAATAGATACGAAAAAAAGTAAAGTGATTCATCAATGAATTACTAACTAAATGAATAAATGGATGAATGAATAGATATTTAAAGAAAGAAATAAAAAGAGTAGAAAAAATCTAAGTAATAAAAGTAATGAAATCGACATGAAATGAAGCAGGTGGGTTGGACTTATTGGAAGTTCAACGCTGAGTTTGAATTTGTTTTCCGAAACGACACATTATGAAGATGTCAGAGCTGAGGAGCTGAGACTCGAGAAGAGCCAACTAGATCCTCGTCTGAGGACCTAAAGCTCTGACCCTTGATTTGATCGAGAATAGAATCGAAACAGAGCAGACGTCGATCCTACCTGCTGACAACGTCACAGAGATAATCACCAACGAAACACACAGCTTCATTCTGAGGCTCCGACCGAAGCACAAAGAAAACTCCACCGGGGGTCAAATGAACTTCATCCACTTCCTCTTGTATTTTATAGTCTGGAATAAAACTCCTCACCTCCCTGGTTTATCACCAACAACTAAAGAGCACAGGGCAGTTCCTGGTGGGGGAGTGTTCAGCTGCACCACACGGTTCCTTTAAGGTTCATACTCCATGTTCATGTTGATAGAGAATTCATCACTGGAGAGAATTGTAAGAGAAACTTCAATCAGAGGCTGCTTAGCTTGACAGCCTTGGTTTGTGATTCATACGGTGTTTACATTTAACACCTGAGGCATGTGAAGTGAGGCCGAGACCGAGGCGGCCACACCTGGATATGTTAATGAGTAACCAATCACTGTTTACACACAACTCTCACATTAAAGGGGCAGACTTTCCCTTGTGAGCGTTTTAAAGATTGTTTTTGTGGAAGACTGTTGCTTGTAAAAGCTTCTCTCCGACATGAGAACTGCTGCACTAACTCTTAACCATCAACACACACACACACACACACACACACACTCTTTTTTTTAATTCATAGCAGCACTCATGTGTCCATGTCATGAATGTGGGACTCTCTGAACAGCAGGATTGAAAAGGAGCGTTCACCACGATGACATGATGAGAAATATCATTCCTTTAATCTGCAGCAGGAAGGAAGAATAAATCCTTTGAGAAAAACATGGGATCCTGAAGCTAATCGAGGTGATTGGCTGCAGTGGGTGTGGATCATGTGCTTCTTGTGTGTGGTAGTTGGAGACATATGTGGGATCAGGACTTAATAGAGTTTCAAAGGTCATGACATTATTGACCCATATAACTGTATCTCATTAAGTCTGGCAGGCGGCCATGGCCTGATAGCTGTGTGTGTGTGTGTGTGTGTGCGTGCGCGCGCTTTTGTTATATTCATGTTTCTTTCCTATTTGACCTAGATACACCTGCTTTATCTGGATTTAATTTGTTTTTCTGGTTTTTATAGTTTTATAAAATGACACAATGGTTTTATCTGATCGAATCCATCATTTTTCATACGTTCGTTTGCTCTCATGGAAAATTAAATGACTTGGTTGGATCGGAAAAGCGGCACTTGGGAAGTACTTATCAGGGAAAACGTAAACACAAGTATCAGAATACTGAATTGAATCCCGTAATTTGTCGAGTGATGCAGTACAAAGCTGAAAGTCATATTCACTTTATAGATAAAAGAAAAACTGAAAAAGGCCTAAGATGATTTGAAGAAAAAAATCACATGACTACATTTTTATACATTTTTCAACTTTACTGTTAAGTCATGCTATTACATTAAACATAAATCATTTGGCTTCAAAGGCTGAACCCTTATAAGCGAGTCGATAGAGGCGCTAACCACTCATCGCAGGAACAGTACAATGCTTTTAAAGGAGGCTACAAGCTAAGTGTAAAATCACTGCTTTAATATTTAATATGTTGATAATATGTTTCATAACATCTCGTTTGATATTCAACAAGATGATCTCAAAATAAACACAACAACATTAAATGATGTGTGACCACTCTGGCGCTCTCATGGTTCAGGTTTCAATGATTATTATTATTATTATTATTATTATAATTATGATTATTATTTTCTAATACAGTATTTCCTAATACAGTAAAAACTCCCCAGCAACATGGTTCGGCTCATCATGAGTTTATTATACTTTCACACTGTAGAGTTCACTGTTTATATATGTATAGTGCACAGAGCTACACATGCCATCCATCTGTCATGGGACCAGCAGGCCGGCGTGAGTTCCGGGGAGAGAGTGACGCTCACTTCCTGAACTGAGAGATGGGGGCGGGGATCTTGATGTCCTGGCCTCTCTCCAACTTCTTCTCACACTCGATCAGGTAGTTCACCCCGTCAATCACCAACTGCACCAGCTCCACCTGTCAGAGCGCGAGAACTGCCCTCACTCATCACAGCGTCTCTGGAACAGTAATGTCCCTCAGACTCGATTTCACACAATGTGTCGCTGATTCTCCTGAGGACCTCCTGAGGCTTTGGTTCAAAGACCTGGGAAGACTCCATCTGGTGATGTCGACGCTCGAACCTTTACGTTTGAAAGTTGACTGCATTGAAATCGGATTGTGGTGAATTAAACTATAAAATCTCCTTCCAGTGTTCAGATGATGGAATGAAGAAAATGAATGTTCGCACGGGTCGGGTTTGGAGCTGTGTTTAGGGTCAGTGGTGGGTTTGGGGTTCGGGTTGTGGTTGGATACTTCGGGGGTTAAAGCAGGGTAAAGGTTTCGGATTGGGATAAAGTAGGATTGGGTTTGTTGCTAGGGTTGGGATCGGGGTTGGAGTTGGGCTTATGGCTCGAGTGGTTAGTGACAAGGTTGGGTTTTCTGTCAGGATTTGGGTCAGGGTTGTAGTCAGGGGCAAACCCAACCTCAACTACAAGCCAAACTTTAACCCCCAGCCCCCGACCCTGACCCATGCCCCAACCCCAACGCAGGAAGGCCTTTTGTTCAGGCTCGGATTTAGAGTCATTCTTTTGGGATCACGGTCAGTGTGTAACTGTTTCATCAGGTCTCTCTTGAACGTCAAGTTCACGGTTACCATCACGTAACTCCTCTTCTGATTGAACCACACAGCAGCTGAAAGCCTGTGTTTGAAATCGTTCATTTCGAAGTGACTGTCGTTCTACGGGAACACGTGTCGTACTTACCCCACTCTCCACCCATCGTCCACTGGCGCGTGATGTCATTACAATTCACTGTAAATGCCCACAAGTTCGTCCGATCAGCAACAGCCACACCTCTGGTCGGCTCCTGCCCCCTGTTGTCTGACTTTGAAACAACTCTGACCCTGGGTCTCAACGAGCCCTGATCTTTCACAGACTCTGATCGACCGACTTTTCGCCGTCTGTGCCGACGGAGGCTCAGAGACTCTGAGCCTCCGCTGGCAGATCCCTGCCTGGATTAGAGATTGGTTGGGGTTGGACCGGTTGGTTCACAGCCCACACCTGCTGGGATGTCTTTTTGGCCTCCGTCTCTCAACTACCTGCTGCTCACTTTTACCCAAGTCCCCCCCCCCCTTCCCCCCCAACCTCATCTCCATTTACCTCCGACTTGCCCAGACGGTCGAGATTAGAGATGTCGGAGACTTCTCCGGTGGCGGCCGTGTCCACGCCGCCGGTCCCTCTCTTCTGTAGCCTCAGGTTGTCCAGGATCTTTTTGAAGCGAGGATCCTGGATCACAACACATCACACGGGAGGACAATGAAATAAACACAATCCTGGGGGGGGCGGGGTTGGGGGGGGGGGTTGTCGTGGTGGAGTGTTTCCCGTGAGACCTTGCTGAGGAAGGGCAGGCGGATATGGACCCCGGCCCTGAGGCCGGTGCCGAGGTTGGAGGGGCAGGTGAGGATGTAGCCCAGGCGCTCGTTCCACATGAACTCCCAGCCCCTCTCCTGAATGAGATGCTCCACCTGCAGGTCACAGGAAGTAAACACAGTTCTATTGTTTGGCATGAACATACATAGGTTTACTTTTGTTTGTTTGTGAACAAGGTAAGACACAATCTGCTGGACAGGTTACTATGAAAGTTGGACATAGAGTGTGATGTGGGTCAGGGAGGAAACCATTACATTTGGATTCCTATCTGCTTCAAGAGATGGACCCTCTGTTTGATCATCATTATCAGGTTTCTGTATCATTTTTATACATTTTTTATGGCTTTTAATCACAGTTAATTGTCATGGTAGTCAAGTATTCTTGGACACTGGTGGAGTGCCGCTCCAATTTTCAATATTCAATTTAATTTGATTGGATATTTATTTTCATGCCTTGTTTTTTTTATTTTTTTTAAATAAAATAACACATTCAATAATGTGACATCAACACACTGACATTGTGTTTCGCGCCCACTCTAACTCCAACCCAGTGTTGCGCAGGCACACACACAGACCTGTTTCAGACCTCTGCAGAACCTCTCAAACACTCTCTTCATGTTGCCTCCTTTCTCCATGGATATGACCCTGGTGTGGTCCTCCTCATTGACCCAGATCAGGAAGTTCTTCTCGTGGTTGTGCCTGAGGAAGGTCGGCAGGATGAAATACCAACGGTGAGCTGACATTTCATATCCCTGCTAATTCAATTAGCAATGCAGCTGAGTCACTGTCTGGAGAAAAGAGCGAGAAGATCCTCGGATTCCGGGGTTCGGAGGGGAAATGGAGAGTGGCCGGCGAAGGAACAGCGTCGTCAAAAATGAAATCTTAAAGCCTTAAATTCAAGAATTTGGGGACCAAATGAGCCAGTCTGAAAATGTAAGGTTAAAATTGGACCCTATTCTACAATCTGTGATGAAGGAGGCCAAAATTCTCAGAATTTCAGTTCTAGAATTGTCTCTTAAAGGCCGACAAAGGTCGTAGAATTCTAGTAAATTAAGATTACAGATTACAGAGGTGAGTTAGTCTGAGGCGGTGGGTTTAGGCCTCGTCACAATGGTTCTCTTCATCATATCGTCCTCCTGTAATCAACTTGTGCAGTAAAAACAATCTTCTACAGGCGTGTTGACCTATTATGGGATGTATACTGGTGTCTGGTGACAGTCTGTTTCTCCGTCACTGGTGAATATCGTCACATCGGACAACGGAGTTTTTATATACGATTCTATTACTCGTACAATCAATGTACTCTATCGACTACAATGTGTCCTTACCAAATCCCACGGGCATCAGGCCAGTCTCTGGCCATCCCAGATGCAGTGAGCAGAGGTGACACAGGTTTATCAAACAGGAAGTGCTCCTGGGTGACCAGCGGGGGGGGGGGGGGGGGGGGGCGGAGGCGGCGGGGTGGGGGGGGGGGGGGGGGGGGGGGGGGGGGCAGAGGGACCGTCGTAGGGGGGCGTGTTAGATGGCAAAGGTCATGGAAAGCAAAAACCTCCTCTCAGTGTGTGAGTGTCTGTGCATTTACATCAATGAGCTGTTGCTGCTCCCGGTCAGACAGGTCTCCCAGGCTGTAGTAGCGCCCGGCCAGCTCCCCCTTCAGGCCGGCCAGCGCCGTCACCACCACGCGCTCCACCTCGCGGCGCTCGGAGCGAGTGCACGCCGGGGGGAGGCTCAGGCCTCGGATGC
This sequence comes from Chascanopsetta lugubris, assembly GCA_016785325.1. Taxonomy (NCBI): domain Eukaryota; kingdom Metazoa; phylum Chordata; class Actinopteri; order Pleuronectiformes; family Bothidae; genus Chascanopsetta; species Chascanopsetta lugubris. The sequence continues at coordinate 49,264 of JAFBJT010109184.1, forward strand.
TGCGGCCGGTGCGCACGCGGGACGACAGCACGTAGTTCTCGTCAAACATCCCAGAGGTGATCTGAGGGGGGGGTGGGGGTGGGTGGGGAGGGGGGTGGGGGGGTGGGGTGGTGGGGGGTGGGGGCAGGTCAGAGGTGAACACGTGCATGAACAAAAGCCACAGGGCACGTTCGTTACATTCCGCTGTGTGCGCCAAAAACGTCCGAAAGTGGCACTTTGATCCAAAATGGCCGACTTCCTGTTTGGTTTAGAGGAACGCTCCCAGAGGAGTTTTTCCTCGTGCACGCTCAGAAGGGTGAGGGTGAGGTGGTGGATACAACATGCAACTTCCAGACCTCCAGAGGTCACCAAATCTTACACACTGCACCTTTAATGAGGGAAAGCAAAGGGGCAAAGGGGTGTCACACCTTGGAGGCCTCCAGGTCAGTGGGGTGCTTCATTCTGTGAGGGTCGTATCCGTTGTGTCGGTCCTTGATGACGGGATCAAAGAGCTCAGCGAACTCCTGATTCAAGAGGAAACAATGTGTCATCGTCATCATAAAAAAAAACAAAAGTGATTATGCAAATGTACTCTGCCGACACGGACCTCGTAGCTCTCCTCGTCTCCAGCCACCATGCCCACGGTCTTGATGAAGGGGTGACCGGGGTTGTCCACCCCGGTCTGGATGCACTGGTCCAGGGTCCAGTTGCTTGGAGTCGTCTTGTCCCTCAGTCGAGCGTAGATCCCCGGGGTCAGAGCCGAGGCCATGCAGTTGTTGTGCTTCCTCAGGTCGGGGAAATCAGCACTGTGGGTGGTGAGGGGTCACACGGCCAATCAGCCAATCAGGTGGAGTGGAGGGGAATAGAATAGAATAGAATAGAATAGAATAGAATAGAATAGAAAAGAATAGAATAGAATAGAAATGAATTCATCCCATCAGGGTAATTGTGATGTTGCAGCAGAAACACAACAGGGACAGAGTAAGACAATTACTGATGATGATTCTACTACAGATAATAATAATGATAATAGTAGCAATGATTATACATTTTTATATACATACACATCTATACACATTTAAACATTAGCATCCACATCTATATCTGTCTATCTATCTATCGATCGATTTATATATGTGTATATACACACACACATATATATATATATATATATATTGCTGAATTTCCCAAGGGATTAAATAAAGTATTTCAATTCAATTCAATTCAATATATATATACACATGTAATGTGTAATATGTATACATATATATATGTATATTTATACTATGTGTATATATATAATATATATACTCTAAATTTACTGTATCTAAACTCCTATGTAGAGAGGTGATAACCACAACAAAACACATTAATTTTCATGTAACTAAAAAGTGTAGTGTATCGTATATATGTATATGTATATATATGTATATATGCTCATCCATGCAGAGATTCACATGCATTATAAGGGTTATTGCAAATATTCAGAGCATTGAATGTTATTATATAAACTAAATGTTTGAAATAATCGGTCTGAAATAAATAAATGAAATAAATGTTTAAATTAATTTCTATAAAATCTATAATCGACCAATAATAACCTTCAAGGTTATTTTGATCCTCTAATGTTGGACAGTAAATTGGCTGGACAGGTGAAATACACCCACCCATCCACTCACCCACACACACACACACACACACACACACACACACACGGACACGGACACGGACCTGGGTGGGTAGAGCCTCTTCCTCTCAGCAGCAGCAGCAGTGTCACTCAGCAGGAATCCAGATGCCAGTGTTCCAGCTCCCACACTGGCCAACAACACGGCCGTGTTACGACCGGACATCATGCGAGGGAACGAGTTCGCCATGTTTGCACCGTCGGGGTTTTCACCTGGGGAAAAGGTCAGAGGGCAAAGCTGACCTCCATCCAGTCGGCCATTTTATCGGATTATATAGAAAGGGAATATGTTTCCCGATGCATAGAAACACAGTTTGTCTGTGGCCACTGGTTTTCAGCAGTTCTACGGTTACGTTCAGTCGACACTGACATTAATTACACGCATGTGCACACGCACACGCACATCCTCAGACAAACCTACTCATCTCATTAGATTATCAAAGGTGCTGGCATCAGATACGCCTGCAGCCTGTGTGATCAGATTAATGTGGAGGCAGAGGGAAGCTCTCTGATTGGTCGCCCGGGAAGAGCCACCAGCGCAGGTGATCAGATGATTTGTGATTGGATGCCGAAAGAGATGCTGTCATACTGTGTATGCTGCAAAGATGTCAATGAAATATCGGAGGGGAACCCTAACCTTAACACACACACACACACACACACACACACACACACACACACACACACACACACACACACACACACACACACACACACACACACACACTGTAATGATTGTGGCAGTCGGTGAGATTAGGCAGAGATTGCCAGGTTGCCAGGTTGCCAGGTTGCCAGGTTGCCAGATTGGCATCGGCCCTGGACATAAACTCATGATCCTGTCTGACGTCCTGGGCTTTACAGCAGCAGGAGGAGGAGGCAGACGGACAGAGTGGGCGGAAGGTGAAGCGGAGGAGTGGAATGAAGGTGTTAGTGTCAGAGTGAGGGGGGTTAAGGGTCAGATTCAGGTTGAGGGGATTAGAGAGTCTGAGGGCAATTAAAAGTAAATTCATGGATTAAGAGAGGAGGAGATTCCCCCCAGGGTCTGGAAGGTTGAAGGAGGAGGGAAACGTCTGATATTCACTTCAAACAGATGTAGAAATAAAATGAAATACGTGTTTAAGGTAAAAACATCAGAGCTGCTGCTGGAGCAAAACATTAGGAACAGCTGCTGACAGGAAGTGGCTCCCTGTTGATGTCGGATTTGTAAAAACAACTGTGGCCGGCGGAGGCTCTCTGCACGGATTTAAGTAGAAACATGGCCGACGCTGCAGCTGCAAACCAACGTGAGCTCTCAGTGGCATCAACTAAACATAGATTAATAATCTGATGAAACATATGTTGTCCATAAGCATATGCTGATTACACTGATTACAAAGGTCTGCATGTTGAGAGAGAGAGAGAGAGAGAGAGAGAGAGCGAGAGAGAGAGAGAGAGAGACTCACCTGAGGATCAGTGATGAGAGGAGGAGTGAGTCTGTGTGAGTCCTGAGTCCAGTTCAGCCCAGAGATGCTGGATCTGCAGAATGAGAGAGGACTGAGGACCATGGGATCAGAAAGAGAGAGAGAGAAGGGGAGAGAGAGAGAGAGAGAGAGAGAGAGAGAGAGAGAAGGGGAGGGAGAGAGAGAGAGAGAGAGAGAGAGAGAGAGAGAGAGAGAGAGGAGAGAGAGAGAGAGAGGGAGAGAGAGAGAGAGAGAGAGTTAGGACTCAGGATTAGCTTCTCACAGGCCAACAGACAGAAAATCCTCTTTCTAATGTCTGTCAGCATGTCTGCCTACCTCCTCACACACTCACACACACACACACACACACACACACACACACACACACACACACAGACACACAGACAGAGAGAGAGAGAGAGAAAGGTTGAATTCTTCATTTAAGCGAATAATACATCTCTAAACGTAAGTAAACTAAAATAGGTATTGAATGTATGTAAATTCATGCATTTTATAATTTTGTCGCGAGATAAATGAATCTAAACGATAGACGATGAGCTGGATGACAAATCAAAGAATGTCTCCCGATCACTGTTTATCTCAGTGTATCGGTGCATGACTGTGTTCATGGTTCATGTGGAGTGTGAACCCGGGTTCACACTGAGACTGAATGTGGGTCAAGATTACAGGTTCATCAGCCCTGAGATAAATCCACATCATCCCGCCGCTGCTTTTATTGTCCCTGGGTGTCACTCTGAGAAAAGGTCATGGGGGGCGGGGCCAAAGGGGAACTTTCGGGAAGTCTAGTGTTTGTTCTTTTCAGATAAGTATTTATGGTTATTGTGCATCTAACTTCAGGTTCACTTAAAGGTGCAGTGTGTGAGATTTGGTGACCTCTAGAGGTGCAGTTGCATGTTGTATCCATGGACCAGGACCTGGTTCGTGGGCTCATTTCAGGGTTATATAGAAAGTCATACATTTAGGTGATCGTGAATTCATGAAAAAGTCAGTATATAACCGTTTTTGTAATATTTTTTTTTAGAAGTGACAAAAAAAAAAAAAAAAAACTTACACACTGCACCTTTAAATTCAAGGAGTCTTTATCCAGTAGGACAGATTTTCATTGGACTGTCAAAAGGCTGAGATGTCACACTCACAGAGCTGAGATCAACTCCGTCCATCTGTCTCCTCACGGGCTCCGACTCCGGAGACGAGTGGAGTCTGTGGATGTGCTGTGACCAAAACCCACTGAGAGATGAAACACCCACCACCCACGGGTGTCATGTCGCCCTCCGGCTGCTTTCTCTCTCTCTCTCTCTCTCGAGTCCGGATCCCACAGTGAAAACTTGGCCCAGCACCTCCACAGCATTTCTGACACTTGCTCAACTTGTCCGGACTTTGCACCGAAACCATTTTACTCCCCCGGTGTCAATCTGGTCTCTGTGTCAGTGTCCACACCGGAACTGGAGTGGATCCAGATACCTGCTCTGCTTTACTCATCTTCATCCAGTTAGTTTACTTACATAAAGACTGTGTAAGACTGAGGTAGTTTTATTGGAACAAGGAAGCGCATTACCTCAGGTTGAATACAGGCCCCTCTGCTGTATTGGATGCAGTACCATCCATGACCACAGGGTGACAGAGTAGCCACAGTCAAACTGTTTCTGTGGAGCCCTCTCTGGTCAATCTGGATAAGAAAACCTTCCATAACGTTTTGATTCGGGGAGAAAGTTCATTATGTGGCAAGGTACAGAATAAGCACGCACACTGGACCTTTAATATCTATAACTACATTGTCAAGAGACGAGTATCTTGCCAAAGAATAGATTCAGGATTCAGTTTATTGTCACAGGACATGCAGCACATGCTGGAGGAAACACACACACACACACACACACACACACAGACACACAGACACACACACACACACACACACACACACACACACACACACACACACACACACACACACACACACACACACACACACACACACACACACACACAAACGCCAGCGAAATTGAGTTTTGCATTAACCCCTCCTGCCTCGACCTTCCTCCGGGGGAGTAGTGGGCAGCCATTTTTCCAGCGCCCAGGGGACCAACTTCTTGTCGTCATCCGTGGTCAGGAGACGGTTTGGCAACGTCTTTAGGGGGGGTTTATTTATTTTTTTATGTAAGGAGGAATTCCCCGGGTAACACGGGGAGAACATGCAAAACACACAGAAAGGGGAGTCAAACACAGGTCCTTCTAACTGTGAGGCAACAGCTCTACCAACTGAGACAATGTGAGATGGGTAAGGTTAGAATTGAACCTACAACCTTCTGGTTATAAAATATAAAATAAAATAATTCTACAAAAAAATATATCATGATAGTATAATAATAAAATGATACACTAATAAAACAAAATAAGCGAATGCCATAAATGAATGAATAAAATACAAAACAATGATAAAATAATATATATAATAATTTGATAACATAATATGTAATAAAATGAAATATGTAATAAAAGAATAATACATATAATACTATCATTGTATTACTATAATAAAATAATGTAATTGATCAAATGAATGAATTAAAAATTGTTTCATCATTCCCTTTTTTTAAATCTGCATGTGAAGTGTATCTAAAATCTGTCTGGATTAAAGAGATGAGATGTTGTTCTACTTAATCACGTACAGTATAATCGTTTTGTTTATACCTGGAGAGAGGCAAATGGAGTTAATTAAATCTCGGTAATTACATTTATTCTAATTCACTCTCATTTCTGTCTGGTCTTTAACCTTCTAAAGTTGGGAATGTCAGGGATCTCTGTTCCAGTGGATGATGTCTTAGTGTGACACGCTCAAAGAGAAGTGTTGTTTACCTTGCGAACAATGTGTTTCCATGTCTTTGCAGTGGAAGTTTGTGGGACTTTGTTTCCAATGTTGTTGTAGTTCTGAATTAGCATGAGGAATAAATGATGTCAGCATGATGTCATTGAAATCACTGCACAGCACCAACACGTAAGGCATGTTGAATTTAATTCCCCTGCACCTACAAGTGAAAAATGCAAACAAATAAATAAACACACAAAACAAATACACAAAATCATACTACAATACAAACATAGTCTCATAGCGACTACAACAGACCCTCAGAGATGTGGTGTGATACACCGAGAGACAAATATTCCAGGTTTGACGAATATCGATGAGCTGAGTATTGTGTTTATACCTTTTCGCACGTTGTCATGACGACCACAGAGACAGCACAGAGCAGCAGAGGGGACCAGGTACAGGGAGCGTCCGGTCAGACATGCACAACATGCAGATGTTGTGTACATGCAAGACAACCATCATATCAGTTATATGGAAAACACATGTTTCAAATGCTACATTTTTTTTCTTCAAACTTCAAAAGACATAGATTTTTTTTGTTTCTCTTTAGAATAAAACTGATTTCTCGCCGCACAAGAGCCTGTGATGCAAAACGTGAAAGCCGGACACGGACAAGAAAGATTTTCACAGCATAACAAGTACTCCGCCATCAGCCATGTGATATGTGTCGGGTCACTATGTACAAATGTCATATAAATACAGTGAAATAAATAGCATGGTCAACAACTATCATACTGTCACTCAAGCAAAGCTACATCTCGGAGAGTGCAAACAAGTGTCCCAGCCAACATCCAAGACTTTAAACACTGGGACCCGACTACACACACGGCGGCAGCGTCGGACAATTTTTCAAAATAAAAGAACTTCAGAAGAAAATCATACGGCACACCAGCACTGCAAAAGCTTTGGGTCGAGTTTGTGGGTCATAACTAAGCTTCAACACCAGAGGGCGATATTTGCTGACGATCAGCGGCAGCGATGACGTCACCAGGTTACACTAACATGCTACTGATAAGTCTACACGACCTATTTTCTCAAGAGGAAGTTGGATGGAGAGTGAAACTATGAATTATCTTTGTACAAAAACTTTAGAAATTGGCAATCGAGCAGAAATGGACCTACACTAGTGGAAGGCACTGATAATGATTTGGAATTTTCATAATTTCTTTTGGGGGGGGGGATTTGAAAAAAAATATTGGAGAAAATCTTCGGAATAAAGATCAACAGAGAATTAACTGTTTAAAATCAGTCACTTCAATCAAATCATATTGATTCTTAGATTCTAAATGATCTTTATGGGTTTCCTGTTTCCATATAATTGAAGGCGTAAAGGCAGCGCTGCCGTACCCACAACCACTGAGGGTCACTCTGGGAGGAGTGAGGCATGCTGCTGAGCTCAGGGTCAAAGGTCAGGTGGAAGGCCGTTTACACAGTTTTACATCCAAAGCTGAAATCATGCAAGTTTTATACAGAGACCATCGAGAATGGAATCTCTCTCTCTCTCTTTTTATGCTCCAGCACATGGCACGAAAAAAAATGCAAAGTCAGCAGAACACGGACGACGACGACGGCACGGAGACACGAGCTCGGACATCTCTCTGTCACGCGATCTGTATAATGCTACATCTCTGTTACATCCGCACGCTCTCAGAGGAAGTGCGACGCCCGCGCGCCGCTTGGCGAGCGCGCGCGGCGACATGTCGTCTCCTCAAAACCCTCTCAGCCCGTCGCCCTCGACGACAATCGCCGAAGCCCGACTCCTCGTTTGAAGCTTCGCCGCCCGACCGTCCTCAGAATGGACTCTCAACAAATCTCTCTCTCTCTCTCTCTCTCTCTCTCTCTCTCTCGCGTCGCTCTGAAAAACGTCCCGATTTCCTCCTGATTGATGAGATCACGAGGGTGTGTGGTTGCCCTCGGGGGTGGGTGGTGGAGGGGGAGGGGGTTCGCAGGTGTCGGCCATTAACAGCTGCAGCTCAGGCAGGAAGTCTGGGCTCGATCTTCAGTGAGAGATCGTAGAGTGTGTCTTCATCCATGATCAGAGTCTTATCCAGCAGGTACTGAGTCACCTGGAACCAGATAAACACACACTCAGGAGGAGAACTTTGAAACAATAATAATTATCTATTTAAAGGTCCAGTGTGTAAGATCAAGGTGAATAGTTCTGCCGCTTTAACAGCCAAACGTATGAATTGTTGTTTTCATTACCCCAGAATGAGCGTTTGATATTTACACCAGCAGTTTTAAATGAAATATATATAAAAAAAATCAATTAGACACTTTAAATTTTCTAAATAAACTAAGTGTAACTCCGGAGGAAACAAGTAAATAAATGCACTGTGTTAAAGTGACAAGTACCTTGGCCTGAAGCTCTATTCTGTACGGAGTCTGCTGGAACTGTCGGATCTCTCTGATGATGTGAGATATCTACAGAGCCAGAGGAGTTAGAATAGAACAGAATAGAATAGAATATAATAGAATAGAAAAGAATAGAACAGAAAAGAATAGAATAGAGTGCAGTCTTCAGTGCAAGGTTAGTAAATAAATACAGAAATATATACAGAAATAAGATGAAATATATACATAAAATAATTGAAAAACAAATATATAAATGAAGTAAAATGACTCCAGAAGATGATATAAAAATAAATAAGACACAATAGTAAGTTAACAGTTAGTGCTTGGGGCACAGTATCTGCATCATCTTTATCCATGTGTACGTATCCATGTATGATCCTACCATCCTCATCTTGGAGAAGTTGACGAGTCCCTCCTCGGTGAAATTGGGCGTTCCCTCCTCGATGAAGGCCAAGTCTGTCAGATACATTCCCAGGTATGGAACACAGGGAGGGTTGCAACTGTGGAACAAAGAATAAAAAAAAAAAGATTATTGTATTTTTCGATTCATGCAGCAAATGATACAATATCATTTAATATCTGACTTTTTCAGCGTCTCCCTCAGATTCTTGAACCTCCCCTCTGACGACACGGTCTTCTGGAGTTTGTCCATCAGAGCTTTGGTCTGAGAGAGATGACAAATGCACGTTTAATCTCATTTCAAAGACGGTCCTGAACAATGCAGGAAAAAGGATGGCTGCATTGACATTAATAAAAGCTGGTGATAATAAAAAGTCCTAATGTAATTTGCCTGGGTTCATAGGAGGAGGAGGAGAGACAGACTGTCTGCTGATTGGACGATCATGACCTAAATTGGTTTAGCGTTGAAGACAATGAAACGAGGAGCAGACACGACGTAGAAACCGCTTCCTGTCGTCTCTGAACTCCACCTGACAGTGACTCCACCTGTTTGCTGACTTTGGCCCAGGTCTTCTTCAGACGGTAGATGGCGCTGCGGTTGAGCGCCGACGTGATCTCCAGGACGCCGTTGTAGTTGTTGAGGCAGCGGCAGATGTCGGCCACCGCCACCCACTTCTCGATGGAGCTGGCCCTCGAACCCACGTCAGTGTGGGTCATGATCTGTGACGCCACCAGGTTGCTCATCTGCGGCAGAGGAAAGAGGAAAACACGCGGCTGGACATGGGTTTAAATCCCGACAGCCATGTTATAAAAGAAAAGTGTGCAGCGTGAAGATGTTACATCATTGAAGTGTTGGCTGGTCTTCATGATGTACGGAGTCCGCTCTGTCTTATCCACCTTCATCCAGCCCTGACCCAGGAACTCTCTGAGACAGAGGAGACACAGGGGGATGATCGGACCGAAGGAGATCACATGACCTGTGACATCATATCAGCTGTGATTAAGAATCAAATATATGAGCACACTTTGATTTCAGAGTGTCGGAAAATGATCAGGCATGATCATTCCTGCACACTCATGAAAACATTGTTATATATTCGATTTCTTCAAATAGAACTCGTTATCAGTCATTCTACATACTGGACCTTTACTTGGTTCAAAGCATCATTTCCCTCTTTCTGTGTCATTTAAGTTACTCATCATTTCAACAGATTTTTGAGGGATGGAATATTGGACAAATAAATTGATCAAAATGAATAATATAAACAAATAGGTGTTTATTTACTTTCTAGACGCCACTTACTTTACCTGACCAACAAGAGACTGTTGTCAATAAGGTGAAGATTTTAAATATTACATCAAAAATCCTTTATTGAAAAAAAAAAGTAAAGAAATGGAGGGGAAAAACAATCTAATACTGAATTCAGGTGTTGCTGATGATTCAGTTGATTAAAGCCACGTTGACAGGGCGTATGTCTTATTGACAGTGTCAATTCAGTGTCAAACACCCGCTCAAGCGGCAAATTCCAGGGCTTGCAGTTCACAGAGTGGCCACTTGAGGCTGCCTCCAAAAGCGAGTCAGTCCCCATTGACTCCCCTGTTAAAATGGTCTTTACTTTACAGGTGAATGAAACATGTCTAAAAGGTCTGGTGCAAACTCTGGTTTAGGTCTCAGTCGGTGATGTAATGAGAGGACTGACTCATAAGGAATACTCCTGAACACGATGTGATCCAGCAGAGTGATCTGCTCTGCCAGCTCCATCGCAGAGAGAGACTCGAAGCACTCTGCCTTCGGACAGTCGGCCTGAACACACACACGAACACACACACACACACACACACACAGAGAAATGCATTATTATAAGCAGGTGCACCACAGCGTACCACCAACACATATAACAAGGAGAATATAAATGTCTAATAAAGCCTGGGACTAGGATGAAAACGTGTTATGGCGTCTGAGGGGCCCCTGGACTCGGCCCCTGGAGTCGGCCCCTGGAGTCGGCCCCTGGAGTCGGCCCCAGTCAGACGACAGAGTCTTCCCCTCCGAGAGGGATCGTGTTCACAGACAGAGACGCCTCACTTCTTGCGGAGGCTTCGCGTTTCCCTCTGAGCCCGCGACATAACTCAGAGCTGCGCCGAGAGGAAGCGAGTATTAAAGTGTAAATACATTAGGGAAGTTTTCAGTTTCATAAAAGGCCAAGTGATCCCACAGAGAGCTGCATAAATGCTCAAATTAAATGTGGTTACCAGACACTGACTCTGCAGTAACACGAGGAGCAGGAGCCTCTCTGTTTAAACTATGAATTTAATCCCACAGAATAAAGAGCAGCGATTCATAAAGTCATGATTTAATAAAAAATAATTACGGGGAGATTAAACGCTGTTTTCTCACCATCTGTAAAATGTCCTCAATCCTAAGCTGGGCATCGTCCTGCTCGTCCTGAGAGAGGGCGCTGACAGACAGGAGAGGAGAGGAGAACAGAATAGACAATGCGATTTTATGACTCCTAAAGGATCAAAGGAAACAGTTTGGTAACTTTCATGTATTGTAGTCATACATGTGTGTGTGTATTTGTGTGTGTGTGTGTGTGTGTGTGTGTGTGTCTGACCTCAGTATGTTGGCAGTAGCCTTCCTCTCCTGCGGCAGAAGGTCTGGATCTCTGAGCACTTCCTCCAGGAGACAGATCACTGACATCTTCAGTTCCCCGTTCATCTCAAAGTCCTGTCAACACACATCCAGTGATTTCTTCAGATTCAGAATCACAACATGAGCCCCTGCAGCCGCTGTAACATGCAGCCAAAGGATTAGAACTAGCGTGACAAGAAGAAGCGTGTGTTTTACCTCCACGGTTTCTTAGAGGGGGTTCATTAAAGTGTGTAAGATTTGGTGACCTCTAGAGGTGAAGTTGCATGTTGTATCCATCCCCTCCCCCTCACCCTTCTGAACATGTAGGAGAACCTGTGGTCGACCTCAGTTGTCATTGAAACTCAAAAGATGTTGACTATATCCACTTTTACTACTGTTAAAAAACATGGCGGCCCCCGTAGTGTGGATCCATGTAAACATACATTAATGGGCTCATTTAAGGGTGATGGAAAAAAATAGAACTTAGGTGAATATAAATTCATGAGCATGTCAGTATGTCATTGTTTTGTAATATATTTGAGAAGTTACAATATTATAATAAAATCTTACACACTGCACCTTTAAAGTGAAGCACACTGTAAAAAACGTCAGTTACCATTCAGGTAAAATTGAACCAATGAGAAATCAGCTGCCCCCTCCCCTCGAACATATCGAACATATTACCAGAATGATAAATTACAGGTGAGTCTGTTCCTCTTCTCTTCCTCTCCCTTAACGATGTTCTCCATCTCCACTGACTGATCATTACCCCTCACCCCCATCCCTCACCCTCCTCACCCCCATCCCTCACCCTCCTCACCCCCCTCTTGTCTTTTCACCCTAATGTCCTCCTCTTCCATTCTTTCCTTCCTCCCCTCACTTTAATTCCTGTTCAAAGGTCAGTTTTAACAAGCTCTTTGTTCATCCGCCTCCAACAGAATAATGCGAGTGGGTGTGTGTGTGTGTGTGAGTGGGTGTTAATAAGCCAGCTAAAGTCGGGCTGTCATCCTGGCGTTTTGTGATGATTGGAGAAAAATACATAAAACAGATCAATGCAGTTAGACTGGACAGAGCTCAACACTGGGAGTCGAGCAATTACTTTGAAATTCAGTTCGTTAGAGGAAACACTGGCACTTAAGTGGGAGAGTGGGTTGGTGGGCCGAGGTGGGCTGAGGCTCGGACGGTTGACACGGCAACAATGCGTGGTGTGTGTGTGTGTGTGTGTGTGTACGACTGCACGCTCGAGCGAGAGCATCAGAGCAGAGAGGAGGTATTAGACACCAGCTTTAATGAGACCACACACTCACACACACACACACACACACACACACACACACACACACACACAAAGGAGGTGGTGGGTGCAGACGGACCTGTGAGTGTTTGGAGACCCAGTGGCGCAGCACGTTGAGAACTCTGTTAGTCGCAGCTCGGCGGATGATGAACTCTTTATCGCAGGTTCGCTCAGAGTTTGTAAACACTGGAGGAGCCGGAGAGAAGACAATAAGAAGATATTATTGTTGTTGTTGTTTTTATTGTTATCATTAAATCATAAAAGTATAGTAAATACATCTTTGATGGAAAAAAAACCTGTACTTATGTTTTGGTTGAAACAAATATCTAAAAAATGACTAATGATTCCTGTAGGCTGCTATGATGAAACTCTTGGTTTAAAAGTTTATATTTCAAACATAAAGTTTATTATAAACATAATATTTTGGGTAAAATGTGAAGATTTATTACAGTATTTTTGTCTTTTCTGCTCCAATTATTAAATGAACAAAGACGACACACCAGAGAGAACCTTGTGTTATTGAAATATATATCATAAAATATTCACATCTGTAGATTTATCACTTTTCCACTAAACTAAATATCTAATTAATTTTATTAGAAAAAACATAATAAAAGAAACAGAGCTGGTCATACTGTTAAATTCAACTTTGCAGCTTCCAGTTTTATTCAGCTTTAATTACCAAATTTCTGTGGTTAAATCACTGAAGTGAGTGTGAGTGTGTGTGTGTGTGTGTGTGTGTGTGTGTGTGTGTGTGTGTGTGTGTGTGTGTGTGTGTGTGTGTGTGTGTGTGTGTGTGTGTGTGTGTGTACCTGGTGGTGAACCATGTCCTGCTGCAGCTGTTGCGATGGCGAATGCAGAGGCAGGAGAGACTGAGCAGCGAGAGTTTTCTCCTGACTGAACTAAAGAGACGAAAGCACTGAATCATCATCATGACCAACAATTCCACTTTAATTGAATTTATTTTTGTTTATATTATTATTGACGTCAGAGAGATTGGCTGAATGTGAAATGACCTTCTATTCTTAATTTCGTACAACTAAAAGATAACAGCTACAAATTAAAATTACTTTGTAGAACATAAATCCACTCAACAAATGAAAGTTAAGAGCATTGTGATGCATTTGAGTTACGCATTCACAATCTATCACGAATCATTAATTATGAAACTCTATCTTCAGTCTCGTCATTCTTCCACACAGCAACATAACAAACCACTAGTATCAGGAATGTTTCCAACGACCTCACAGGAATTTAATTCCACACTTGACATTATGAAGAGCTTGTGTTGTCGTTCACAGCTGCTCCACACACACACTCACACACACACTCACACACACACACACACACACACACACACACACACACAGAGTGACAGACTTGGTCTCTGAGCCAAAATGGCGTCTTACCCCCGGGCTGTCTGTAGCGGAGGTGTCGAGGTGTTGAAGGAGAGCGACATGGAGACAAGTCGCCTGCTTCGCTGCTCTGAGGCGACTCAGGGATGATTTTCTCCAGAGACACTGACTCAAGAACAGCTGGAGGAGAGAGAGAGAGAGAGAGAGACAGAGAGAGAGAGAATATGGATGATGGTGGTCAAATGGTAGCTCCACCTGGTATTTAAAACTAAGACATAAAAAGAACAATCAAGTCGAGTACAAGTTTCATACGGGCCACATTCCATTCTATTTAAAAATGTAAATAGAAATACATTACGAGCAGGTCCTCTCGCTGGAGGCAGCCATGTTGGACCGCCATGTTATTACAGTAGCCCAGAATGGATAAACCACCTTTAGGGTAGAAGTTTACGATGGGTTCCTCTACAGGGCAGTAGGAGGAAAAGGTAGAGGTAAACCACTGGATGTCACTAAATCCTACATAGTGTGCTTTAGAGTTTACACCTGGATGATATCACCCTTTAAATAGAACTACATCTGTGTGTAGTCGTGTGTGGTAGACGTGAATTCTATAAATGGTTATGAGTAAAAAATATTGGCGATTTAAAAAATTAATAAATAATTATGCAAAGCTAAAAAAGTAATTTTACATTTTTAATTTGACTAGAAAATTGAATAATATCAGTTTAATTGTTTTACATTCACTTGGTTGAAACCCTCTGCCAGAGATGATAAATACTACAAATATGTTGATTAAGACCTTAACATAGGAGAGACAGTACAGGAACACAGTGATCTTGATAGCACAGGTGTTAATGGGTGCCTTCATGAATGGTGAGCAGCTGTTACACACACACACACACACACACACACACACACACACACACACACGCCGCTAATATGTGCACATGTTAATGAGGCTCTAACTGCAGCTTGTGCTCCAGATGTCCTGACAGTCTCCCTGCACTGTGAGCGGCAGTTTCACTCCACTATCAGCAGTGGACTCATCTGACTCCATCAGAGATAATGACGTCCCACCAGGCGTCTCCTCAGAGGACACACTCTACACTGTGTCCTTTAATAGGTGACCTCCGGCCCCCCATATATATTTTAATAGGCCAATAAAACCCTATATGGTTCCGTCATATATATTTCATACACCGATGGAGTAACCTGTAAGTAAGTGTAAGTAAGTGGCTCACAATCCTCTAAATGACTGGAATAGGTCTATGGGGAATTCATGAAAGTGTGAATCTTGGGTTAAAGGTCCAGTGTGAAAAATTTAAGTAAATTGTATTTCCATTTCTATTGGCCGACATGAAATATAATGAAGTTGGATGAATGAACAATGGACAGGCTAACCGTCTTTTAGGCTGTAATGAGGACTGAAGGCTGCCATTGTGGCTCCAAGTTCGAGAGGGAAGGGTGAGATGAGGGGTATTCAGCCGCATCATGCAATCTGACCACAAGGTGTCACTTAATCCAACACATTGCACATTAAATATGAAAAAAAATGACCCCTAGCTTCATGAATGTAGGAAGTTGTACATGTATATCTCCACTATAACATCTAAGCTGACTCTCTATATTGATTGATTGAATTAAAGGTCCAGTGTGTAAGATTTAAGGGAAAATTATCAAGATTTCTATTAATTGAAAGTGAAGATAAATAAAATATCGTGATGGTTTAATGATTGTAAAATAACCTGAAAGTATGACTTGCTGTTTTCATTAACCTAGAATGAGTCCTTCATTTTTACAGTAAGAGCAGGTCCTCTCTGTGAAGGTGGCCATGTTGCACCACCATGTTTTTACAGTAGCCCAGAATGGACAAAATAAACAGATTTTGAGTCTTAATCATACCTGAAGTTTACATTTAGTTTACAACTGGATGTCACAAAATCTCGCACACTGAGCCTTTAAACCAGGGTGCGACACTGACGTACTTCTGCGGATGCTCCGCCGCAGCTTCCCACAGAACGGGTCGATCCTGGGCACGTCCTCGCCCTCTGCGATCGGACTCTGATCCGGGGAGGAGGGAATGGGCGGAGCCTGGTCCTGGGGCGTCTTGGGGTTGCTGGGGGGAGGAGAGGTGGATGAGGGGGGCAGGGGAGGCGAGGATGTGGTCGGGGTGGGGGTCTGGGGCGTCGGCGTCTGGGGGGTGTGCGCGGACGTGGGGCTGCTGCCGGCAGACTGGGACATGGTGAGGTTGACGCTGGAGTTGGACAGAGGACTGGTCAGGTCCAGGCCGCCCACCCGGGCGGTGACGGGCGAGTGGAGGGAGAGCTTCCGCGTGCGCACCGGGGAGGAGGTGCGGGAGGGGATGGACAGAGGAGGAGGGGAGGAGAACTTGCGGCAGAGTCGGGGAGATTTGTCGTTGGTGTGCTCGCCGCCTCGGTTATTCTGGTTGGTGGCAAAGAAGAGCTCCAAGGACCTGAGGAGGAGGAGGAGGAGGGGGCGGAGACACACAACAACAAGATATTAAAAAAGCAATAAAGACAGAGTTCAGGGAAACGGTGGAAACCATGAACTTGCTGCAATAAATAAAATAAATCTTTGAATATCCTCAACGCGACAGATGGATTTTGAGATGCAAATAGATTTGTATTTTTCGTTAGAGGTGAAGTGTTTGGTTTGAGGTCAAATTGAAATGACACAGAGTGAATTCAGGTGACGAACAGTGTCTCATGAAAGGAAAGAGTTTTCAAAGGTAAGATGATTGAATTAGATGCATTTATTATTAAATATGAATCATTTCACTTTATTTTGAATGATTTATCTTGTAAGTATTGCAAATGTGAATGGTTTTATTCAGTATTCTAAAATACATCTTTGAAACCTTACTCTACACAAATTGAAATTCTTGGGGAAAATATATTTAACATATCAATGTTTTTATGTCATCCATTCAAATGTCTTGGTTAGAGTTATACAAATATACGTTTCTGATTTCCTGAGGGTGTTTCACAGAGTAACAATTAATATATTTTATATATTTTAACATTGTATGTCTTAAAGGTACAGTGTGTAGGATTTTGTGACATCTTGTGGTGAAGTTGCATGTTGCAGCTGAACAATCCTCACCTCACCTTTCCCTTCAATCTGCATGTAGGAGAATGAATGGAGGCCTTCAATTATCTATTGAAATTATGATGCAACATGGCTGCCTCCATAACAAAAGACTGATGTAAATATGAATATAAAGAGCTAAAACATCTGAATAATTGTATTATATTTACACTTTGCCAATAGAAATGTTAATTCAATTTAATCTTACATGCTGGACCTTTAAAATCATTCTTTAATAATCATTGATCTGGATCCAATTGTGGGACTATTTATGTAAAAAGGCCGACCAATGTGAAGACCTTCAAACTACGGCAACCACATGATCGCGGCTGCAGTTCTGCGTGTACAGTATTTCATATTTCATTCCCAAATACTTCATTTACTATGAAAGGAAAGTGGAGCTGCTTTAATCTGCAGCTTCTGTGTTTCATGATGACACTGCTCAGAGTCGACTCTGCAGAGCTACATGGAGGAAAGAGTAATCATGCACTGATCAACACTCATCATTTATTCACTGTTATTCAGCAGAGAGAGAAAAAAAAACAGATTGCATCCCAGTCTGAAGGAGGGATGGAAAGAAAGGAGGAGGAGGAGGAGGAGGAGGAGGAGGAATGCTTTGAGTGTACAGCAGGCAAAGGGAGCAGGCAACAGAGAGGAGGGATCCAGAGCAGAGAGATGGGGCATGACAGAGAGGATCAATGTGGATACGGAGGGAAACACCAGCCTGGAGGAAGCGATGCTTCAGAGAGAGAACATGCTACAGAGCAGCTGCAGGTGGAACCACAACAAGAGGCGTTTTTCCCATGTATCATCAAACCTAAGGTGTTTCCAACCGCTGTCATTACAAGCCCTGTGAGTGAGAGATGGATCAAAAGTCTGAAAAGTAAAGAGGAAGGAAGGAAGGAAGGAAGGAAGGAAGGAAGGAGGTCATGCATCAGTATCAGACCAAGACCAGTGGAGAGAGAGAGAACAAGCAGCAGAAGAGGGAAAGAGACAGAGAGAGGCTACATCCGTACTTCTGTGTTTTATTCTGAAAAGATTCGTCCACACGATCATTAGGATTATTATCGATACTATTGCCCCTAAAATCTGACATTACATCACCTCTCATGTGCGCTGGGCTTCTGCTGAACTCAATTATAATGTAATATGATGTCTGGGCCACAGTGGCTGCGGGAGCAGCAGGGGTACAGCCGGTGTGTTTTAAAGGTCAGCGTGTCAGAGTAGCCAGATGGGTAATTAAATATTGTTCCAGCGGCTGAAAATGAATGGAATTTACCGTATCTGATTCTCTTTTCTTGCAGTTTCCAATTACAGCTGTTCGCCACAGTTTTATCTGTGCCGCATGTTTATCTGTGGAGGACCAGTTCACCACTTCCTGTGTCCTCTTCGAAGCAAAAGCCAAGACAGACTCCTCCGCCCAAAAATCCTTTTTATCTCTATCACAGGACAGAAAGTCAGGCGGCTTCATGGCGCAGCTTCCCTGAGTTTAGAATCAGCACACAGCCAGTGTGGAAGCATCATAATACACATGGTCTCCTACATACAGTAGTTGAGCGGCAGTGTTGTTCTAAAATGCAGAATTCAACCAAACAGCAAATTACCAAAGCATCAGCGATGCTTGTTTCTGATAATGAATGCTGACATTATATACTGGTAGCCGAGGCAAATATCAGTTGATTTTCTGACGACTCAGCGATTCATTATAGCCTAGTCAGCAAGTGTTTCTGAACGTCTACATCATCATCTGTTGTCAACTCAGGTTCACTCAATCAAAACTAAATCGCAACTCTGAAAACCCTGGGCTGGTGTGGATGCCAAGTTTTCAAACAAAAACAGAGGAGTGTGGATGTGGCATCAGGACAGAAAGAGAGAGAGAGCGAGAGAGAGAGTGAGAGAGAGAGCGAGAGAGAGAGAAGAGTCGGTTACTTGGACTGATCCACGGCTATCTTCTTGATCTTCAGACTGTAGTCAGGACAGATGGATGAGATGGACACACGGTCAAATGAGTGGTACCGCGCCCTGCAGGAGGAGGAGGAGGAGGAGGAGGAGGCGGAGGACACCAAGAGACAGATGGACACAGAGAAAAGGGATTAAATGGACGGGTGTGATGATTGGAGCCAAACATTGAAAAAGGGAGATGATAGATGGATTATAAAAATGAGTGTGTTGTAGAGGAGGAGTGTGTTTGGGGAGAGGGGGAGGCAGAGTATGAGGACACAGTATGAGGAACAGGGGTGTCTCCAACATGTGGCCTGAGGGCCAACTGCAGCCCAGGAACCATTTTCAACTGGCCCACAACAAATTCTGAAAAATACCCATGATTCAAATCCAGCTTGAGACATAATTGGGACAAATACAAAATAAAATAAAATAGAATAAAATGAAATAAAGTAAAACAAAATAAAATGAAATAAAATAAAACAAAATAAAACAAAACAAAACAAAACAAAACAAAACAAAACAAAACAAAACAAAACAAAACAAAACAAAACAAAATCAAAAAATAATTAAATTAAATTAAATTAGATAAAATTAAATTAAATTAAATTAAATTAAATTAAATTAAACTAAATTAAATTAAATAAAGTAAATTAAAGCATATTTCATTACAAGGCCTTCATGGCTCTCTGTCTCCACTCGGATTTATCCTAACAGTGTTCTATATCCTCATGAACGTTGCTTTGTGCACTGGTGTGCAGTCATGTTGGAGGGGCGTCCCAATACTTTTGGCAATATAGTGTATATCTGGTCTACAAGCGTATGCTGTGCGACAAACAATCTGATTTGGAAATTAGAAGTGATCTTCTCTGTTCAAGCAGCTCAGAGGAAATTATGTCTGAGTCACATTAGTGGAAAAAATGACATGAGTCACCTCAGCCTGGTAAACTGGATATGACTCAGCAATGCCTTAAAAGACAACACAGATGATGTCAT
This sequence comes from Chascanopsetta lugubris, assembly GCA_016785325.1. NCBI lineage: Eukaryota > Metazoa > Chordata > Actinopteri > Pleuronectiformes > Bothidae > Chascanopsetta > Chascanopsetta lugubris. The sequence goes on from JAFBJT010109184.1 coordinate 69,330, forward strand.
GACCCATTGTGATGATCTTTGTAAATTGCCTAATTTAGTCGTAAATTAGGTAAATTAGGCAAAACGGGGGCAAGGGATGATAATTATGCAAATCTAATTTAGTTAAAGGTTTAAGTTTGACCACACTTCCTGCAAACCTCTGCTGCTTCCTGCTACAGGTCACGCTGAGTTAGACATAGCAAACAAACCTGAGAGTAACTCCTCATCTGACTCACAATGAACTGTCTATGACGCAGCCAGAAACTAAGGCGGAGCATCTGCTCTGCTGGCGTCCACACACACAGGCCAGTGTGTGTGTGTGTGTGTGTGTGTCCGTCAGGATGTATTTAACCTTGTCGACAGAGGTTGGAGTCCAAATTACAGAGGCACATCTGGGAAGCTAGTAAACCACTTACATAACACCAACACAATTACAAACACAAACCCCTTGTTTCTGTGTGTTGTGTGTAAATGCTCGGTATAACCTGATGGGTATGGAGGAAAAGGGCTTCTTGTAGATGTCGGCCAGTTTGTCCATGACCACCGTCGCCGTGGTGAAGATCCTGTACGTGTGCAGGAAGGTGTTGAGGAAGTCGATGGAGAGGAAGCGCAGGTCGGTCAGCCTCTCCAGCAGCCGCTCCACGCTGGCGTAGCGGATCTGCGGGACCTTGCAGGAGTTGAGCGTCTTGCTGAAGCAAATGTCAACATCATCTTTATGGAGACGCACATCGGATCTGATGGATACACACGCACACACATACACACACACACACACACACACAACCGAGCATGGGTGACTGTCGGGCCACAAAACGTTACGCAAAGAGCCGAAAAGGAAAACAAGCCAAAAGAGGGAAAGGAATCCACAGGTTTCAAAAATAAGAGCAGGTACCAACGAATACCACCAAGCATATTTCAGCGTAAAGAAAGAGAAAACACACAAACTTTGAATTTACTTCACCACAACATTCTCACCCAGAGAGTTACTTTACATTATCAACTCAAGTTTGGCAAAAAAAACAGCATGAGGAGATGGTTGTTTCCTCTTCACACACACACTCACATACTTACTTGATCATATGAGGCACCGTGACTTTAGAGTTCTCCTCAAACACGCTGGTCATCAGGCCATTGCAGCGAATGTTGTCGATACACTGGAGACACAGAGAGAGGTCAATAAATAAATGAGTTCAGTCCCGGCAGACTTAATAAAGGCAGATTCCGCAGTGTGAAAGCTTCACCTTCAAAGAAAAGCACACGCTTTGTTTTCTAACGCAGCCAGTCAGGCCCTGGAGAGGAGATGTGAGACCTGCTGCATGTATATATGGATGGAGAGGATCCCTGGTGGGACGTGATCTTGAGCGGCAGCATATATGAGGTTCCTCGGAATGACTCCGAAACCTCATGGGATGCCAGCATGAAGAAAATGTCAAATGCATGGACGCACGAAACTGCCTCTCTGTGTATCGCACACATTCTGTGTATTGCATTAACGGGCAGAATACACAGTGCAATCAACTGCAGTAACAGCAGTTTATGGGTACACACTATAAATAGTGCTGAATTAAAGAACAAATCAACCTGATGGTTGACATGACTCTCTTAGGTCCCATTTACACCTGCCATTGAAAGTATTGTATACAACAGTGTGTGGTTGGACTACACCTGATCACATGCATTCATATCTGCTTTTAACAATTGAATCCCACGGTTACCATCATGCTCCTTCCAGCTCCAGTAGCAAGATAAACCATAATAACCTCTTCTGAGCAGAATATGCTCAATAGAAGCTGATGGAAGAGGATAATCATGGGTTTAGGCAGACTGATGAGGCCACTACAGAAGTGGGTCAAAATGGCAGTTCACAGGGTTTTTTACTTGCTTATTTTGATTCTATCGAGGTTTGAAGTTGTGCATAATTAAGGGGCGTGGTCTCTTGAGTGATGCCTGGGCGACCTGGCACGTTCTGTGGATGCTATGACAGCACCATGGGCTAACAACCAGCTCTGCCAGTGCTCGGCCTCAATGCCCATTTTTGGATGAACCAGGAAGTAGGAGGAGTTAGGCATCGTGTCATCGTGCCACTACGAGCCTCATGAGCATTTCCTGTCGAGGATTTTGAAAATCGACCACAAAGGGAGTTGCCGTGAACAGGATGCAAAAGCACAAAGAAATTGCTTCGATTGTTATCATTATCATTTGCATAAATTAATTGCTTATTTAATGTAGTAATAGCTGAAGAAAGGGACCTGATAATGAAGCTGTATTCTATATTCACTCTGTATTGTTCAGTCCCTTTTTGAAAGTGTGTGTAATGTGAATGTGTCGTGTGAAAACAAAGCTTTTTACAAACTGGCAGCGTATCTCCTCGTCAGATTGGCTTTAATCCAGTGTGACACACTCGTACGGTGCGACTCTGTTTGTGAAGAGCTGAGGCGATGCGCTGAACCGGCCCCTGGAGAGCTGCACCCATGTCTGTGTTTACTTATCACTGAGCCTCCTCAGAGCCCACGGGAGACGCGCGCTCGCTATTTGTGGGTTCTTGTTATTCTGTGTTTGTCTGGGTGTGTGACCGCGCGGCGCTGGGCGTGTCACCTGGCTGATGTCGCTGGTCCACGCCGCCTTCTCCTGACGCGACGGCGCCAGAAGCACCACGGTGAACGAGGCCGAGTCTGACGGCTCCACGATGAGCTTGAAGTCCAGCTGACCGAAGACCTGACCGCCTGCTTTGGCTGTGTGATACAGGGAAATAACAATAATAAGTTAAATAGCAGGTGTGCACACACACACACACACACACACACACACACACACACACACACACACACACACACACACACACACACACACACACACAAACACATACACTCACACTGGGTTAATTAAGCAGATCCAATTTCTCCATTATGTGCACCCCTGAGGCTTGTGTGCATGGTGTGTATTGAAGTGTGTATATGCATGACTGTGCATGTGCGTGTTTGTGTGTGTATGCGTGTGCGCATGTGTGTGTGTGCATGTGCATGTCTGTGTGTGTGTGTGTGTGCGCGCGTGCATGTGTGTGTGTGTGTGTGTGTGTACGTGTGCGTGTGCGTGTGCGTGTGTGTGCGTGTGTGTGTGTGTGTACAAAATGAATCCTGGGAGAGACATAATGGCTCTGTGATGGTAAAAGATCACAGCCTGACATTTAAAGGGGTGAGCGTCTGATATTTAAAGCGAAATCTTTCCCGGACACTTATTGTTTGACATCTAATTAACCTCTGCGAGTGGTGAAGGGCCAACATGAGCCAATAAGAGCTGCCTGTGTGCGTGTGAGCGCTCTGCTTCACTGTACATTGGTCAACTTACTCTCCTCATCAGTGGCGTCAGGCTCCTCTATGAGCGTGCAGTCGATTAAGGACAAGACTCCGCCTTGCTGCAACGATCGCAGAGAAAACACACAGTCTAATGAGTGTTTTGCATGACGGTTGAACTTTAAAGTACGGGGGTTAAAGGTGCTCTCACCTTGAGGAGGTGCAGTTTCCCTCCGGAGCTGCGCGTGCACACCAGGAAGTGTTTGGTGAAGAGGAAACACTGTCGCTCCCCTTCCTTCTTCAGAGAGAGGGAACCCAAGCGGACCTTGCTTAACTTCCCTCGCTCCACTGACGGCAGCTGGATGAGAGAGCCTGGAGAGCAGGAGGGGCCATGCGCAGGATTACATTACATCTCATTAAGCCCACTCTAAGCTGAGGACGGGTTTGCGAAAGTGTTGGCAGTGGCACAAACATGCAAACGTCAAAAAACGAAAAGTACTTTTGGACACATGCATGTGCCGGGTCTGTGGGGCTGACGGGCGAGGCCGAGGTGGACAAACTTGCAGTTCACAGCGTGGCCACTTGGGGATGGCTCCAGAAGGGAGTCCATCCCCAGGGACGCCCACGGTAAAATGGCCAACTTTAAAGGTGAATGAAACATGTTTAAAGCCTTTGGTTTGGGGTCACGGGTCCGATGTGGACGGGTCAGATAGCTCCACCTAGTGTTAAAACTAAGAGGTACAATCCAGTCAAGCACCAGTTTCATGTGTGGGCCACATTCCATTAGATTTTTTTAGATTAGATCTGCTTCAGCTCAATCAAATACGGAGCAAAGGTCGTAGTTGTCCCCCGGGCTGCAGTTTGGAGGCCCCTGGCTTAAAAGGACCGTTGGGGAAGTTGACATGTGCTGTGCAGTGATCAGAGCTGTGAGATGACGAAGACTCACCCTGTCTGACGAAGGTCTGGCTGGTGTCCAGCAGGATGTCACAACCCTCCACGATCATCCTCTCGATGGCCAGATTCTTCCGGATGTTCTCGGTGTCGCTCACCTCGTCGTGCATCACTCTGGCATTGACACATTCACACCACTTGGGTCAGTTTTCAGTATCAGTGTGAGGGAGAAGATGTTTGATGATTTTATTTTGAAAAGCAGATACACACCTGGACAGCTCCTCTAGTTTGGATTTGGCAAATTCAAGACTCTTGCGCTCCACGTGCTCGTGAGGCGTGTGAGCCAGCAGCTCATGCAGGGTGATGATGTAACGGGGAATCTTATAGGAGGAGAGAGAGCGGTATAACAACATCACTTTATAACAATACAGGTGCGTGTGAACACCAGCGTGTGGTGATGGGTGGGCTCTACCTGGAACATGGGGTATGTGAGGAAGGTCTCCAGCATCCTCCCCTCACAGGCAGCGTTGGACTCGTACTGTTTCAGCAGTTTGTCAAAGTCGCGGTTCTGTTTGCAGTTGGCCAGAACCTGCAGGCTGTACTGATGGTTCCTCACAAACTCCTGATAGATGTTCAGCATGGGCAGCAGGATGTCAAAGAGGTCGGCTAGAACGCGAACACACACACACACACGCGCGGTCCTATGTAAACATTGAGGGCACTTTAGATTCTTATCCATGGAGGAAATGTCTGATTGACTGATATATTCTTATTCTGCTGGATGACAATGACCCTAAACACACAGCCTGAGACATAAAACCCTTATCTCGAGCTCATGGAGTCAGTCTGGGTTCACATGAGGTGAGAGAGAGACACATCCACTGATAGTGAAAATGTCTAACATATTGAATGTATGTTAGACATGTGATGATGTGTTTGAAAAAATAAATAAATGAAATATAGATTCAAATAAAATGTAAAATGAAAATGAAAATGAAAATGAAAATGAAAATGAAAATGAAAATGAAAATGAAAATGAAAATGAAAATGAAATTCAAGTCAGAGAAATTATAGCCAGAATGTTTTGAATAAAACCACCAACAAGGTGTCCAGGTGTGAATGGAACGGAATGATTCATTCATATTCTGACAGTATCTTCAGTGAATAGAAAAGATGAGGCAGTGTAAAATAACATTATTCAGTGTTATTTCCGGATTCACTGCAGGACACACACCGATGGAGCGAAAGGATCAGAATCCTGTTATTGGTCAGAAATCTACTGTCAGCCTCGGCCTCAGGCACAGACTCAGATAAGGACGGTGTGTTTAATCAGTCGACTCGTTTCTTCACGAATTTGTCAAAAGTCATTTGCTGTGACGTCTTTCAGCGCTCGGTCTCCGAGGCAACGCTTATCTGTCAAGGCTGCTTCTGTTTTAAGAGGTGAAATCATGGGATGCCTTCTGGTCTGAGCGGTCATTGTCCGCCAGGACAATATGTGTGTGTGTTGCCGACAGAGATAGGGAAGTGTGTGTGTGTGTGTGTGTGTGTGTGTGTGTGTCAAGGCTGACATAAGAATGAGACAAATCAGATTGGACGATCACTGAACACCTGACCTTGATGAGTGGATGCAAAGCATTTAGTGTGTGTGTGTGTGTGTGTGTGTGTGTGTGTGTGTGTGTGTGTGTGTGTGTGTGTGTGTGTGTGTGTGTGTGTGTGTGTGTGCGCGGGTGTGTGTGTGTGTATTTGTGTGAGGTTGTGACCTTACCCAGCACCAGAGTTGGCCAGTTGGCGATCCTGGCCTTTAAACCTTGATGGAAAATCTCATGTAGGAACATGATGGTCTCACTGAGGAAAAACAAGGTTTAAATTACTTTTTAAAGTCTCCAGGATAAAGGAGTAGTACGCAGAATTTTTCTTGAAAAACCAATAAAAGTCTGCTCTCTGCCGCGATTGTGTAATTTTCTTATTTTTTGGGCTGATTAAGGGACATTTCTGCCCACTAGCATCTCGGCAGGTAAATGCTAACAGTTAGCCTCATTAGCTTGGGCACGCCGAGTCCTACCGGTGTTGCTAGGCAAGTTAGCAGTGGCCAATTCTAATGAATGTGTCTGGAAAATTCTGCATGCTACACCTTTAAACACTGCACACAACATGTTGGTCGTCCGACACAGAAAAAAAACGATGCTAACCTGTTGAGGAAGATGCTGCTGACGTCATCATGGCTGATCGGGGGTTTCTTCGAGCTGGCGGCCATTCTGAGAGGTCGGAGGAAGCAGTTGACCAGGATGTAGAGCTGGTGGACGTACCTGTCATCACACACACACACACACACACACACACACACACACACACAGTTCATGTGTGTACATATAGCACCAGTGATACCACACCACTGTGAGTCCGATACAGAGTCTGCACTCACTCGGTCTCGGCCTCCACCATGTTGAAGACGATCTGGTTCCTCTTCCTCATGCTCTCGGCGTGAGGGGAGCAGATGTAATCCTGCACGATGATCTTCCACTTCCTCCGGCAGAGCCAGCCCCGCATGAAGCTCTGCACCTGAGGACACACAAACAGGAAGTGGTGAGGTAGGAGGAGGAAGTTCACAGGACACTAAAATAAGTGAGACTTATTTTAAAGGTGTTGCTGTACCTTTTTGATCTTCTTGATATCCGGGTCTTCGGTTTCATGGGGGACGTGGTAAGGCCGCATTCGCTCCTTGGTTTTGTTCAGAGCTACAATCTACACAGAGACAAAGTGGGATTAAAGTCACAGTGCGTAGAATAAGAGTTAACTGCAGATGATGAGGGTTGATTCATGAAGTTGTTATACTTCTAATTCTCTACATAGTATTTTGTGTTCAGTGAGCTGCCGTATTTTCACTGAATAGAAATGAATATTAATAATATTACATGTTATATATGTGTAGTACGGGGGCTTAGCGGCTGTTAAAGAAAAGGTAAACATCACTGTCACAACATGCGTTCACTTCTTTCATTCATAAAATAATGTATGGCAATGCAAATACAATGACTTCAAACAAAGAATGAGTATTTGGGCTCCAGATGAGAAAAAACGAGGAGGAGCAGTATATTTTTTTTTCCTGATGCATTTTGAACATAATTGTCGAAGCATGATAAGAGAAGAATTTCATTATTCACTTATTAATTCATCAAGTCAACTGCCCGAGGCCATGATAGTTGAGTGCATCACACAGCGGCTCTTATCTTAATGGTTTAGGACTCATCTCTGCAGCACTTCATCCTTAAAATGCAAAAATAGTATGTGTGTGTGTGTGTGTGCGTATATATATATATATATATATATATATATATATAATTCCTTATTTGAGTCAGGGTGACATTTTAACATTATTCCCAAAGTGCATTACAAATATTTTCATCCATGGCCCAAACCCTGTTTTGTATCTTTACCACTAAACTTTATATCTAATGGTGTCATTGTCACACCTATAAAGTGTTGTCCTCAGAGAGCAGAGTCGCCTCCATCTTGAATGTAGCTTGTTAAAAGCTTTTTCTTGTGCGGAAATAAAGTGGCTTATTAGCATCTGCACCACGGCACCATAACCTTCATGTCGTCAGGCCTCTGTGCAACACCGGCTCTTCACACGCCGAGCAAATAAAAGCTGCACGTTTCCATCTTCATTTACTCCTTCACTGGTGCCATCGTGTGAGTGGCAGCGCGGACGACCCACTGTGCCAAGTGTTGACAGCATCGGTGGCTAGTTGGTTTAATTATTCATACACACACACACACACACACACACACACGCGCGCGCACAGGGAGCACCGCACACACACGCGTAAACAAACAAACGAATGTGTTTTAATGAGATGGATCAGCTCTCGGAGACTAATCCCCTTTTCATGAGCAGCACCATTACACCAGCAGATGTTTCCTAATGTAAAATGTCATTGGTTAGAATTTTCATTATGAACCAGGCCAATGAGATGCGATGGCAGCGAGCGGCAGGGAGAGAGAGAGAGAGAGAGAGAGAGAGAGAGGGAGAGCGAGCAGACACACTTGTTGCTCTGTGAGAGAATCACAGCTCGAAGTGTCATCAACATTCACCATGGAGACAGAGACAGTGGAGACTAACAAAACATGTCTCAATGTGAGTGAATGGGGGTCTGGAAATGAGAGTGGGGGTGTGATTTATGGACATGCCAGCTGTAAATGGCGCCCCCTGGGGCCAAGAGCTGCAAAAGTGAGATGGAAATCAAACACGTTACGAGCAACAGCAGAGAGGATCAATAATATCACTGAGGATCTCTGATTGCCAATCACATGTTGGCTGTGGTCAATGGATTTTGAACTGGTTCACTTCACTTTGGGTTCGATTAGAAGTGACACCGCAGTGACGCTGAACTGCCACTGACCTACTGGAAATTAACTACACACAAAAACAAAGACAAAATGACAATGACACAATGACAAAAATCACAAAGCACTTGAAATGATAATGATATGATGCACGTGTATGATCAAAAGAGCTCCACAGAGACAATAAACAATTAGGAATCATCACCGAGTCCAGATATGAATATACAGGTGAAAGTTTGACACTGGCGTTAGAATATAAACAGCTGTAATTTCAATTATTGTCTCCTCTGTTAGCAATTAGAGCTATTGATCTCGTTAACACAAAGCACTGTTCCCTGCTGTCACGTGTGAGTGTGTGTGTGTGTGTGAGTGTGTTTGAGAGAGAGAGAGAGAGAGAGAGAGAGAGAGAGAGAGAGAGAGAGTGAATTGTAACTAATAGTGATTAACAGTGCTGTGGAAATTTGCTTTGCCTTGTCTTTGATATATGTCGCCATGGCGGCGGAGCAGAAACGTGCTGCGTTCGATAAGCGCAATGGTTTGGCAGCTGTTTGTAAAGGAGCTGATGGCGCTGCCTTTATTGAGCCGTGGACTTTTCCTCCTACGCTCAGGGGTGAGTGAAAGCTGCTCACACCCACTCCTCCACACACACTGCCACAAATACACAACCACTGCACAACACACACAACACACCACCACAGGGCTGCTATGGAC
>JAFBJT010109185.1:0-13176 GCA_016785325.1 Chascanopsetta lugubris
GTGTGTGTGTGTGTGTGTGTGTGTGTGTGTGTGCGTGTGTGTACGTTTATATATATAACAAGTATTCATTCATTAATCTTGTTATTAAACTGTGACAGTAGTAACAATGTGCATCTTCATGTTTTAATGTTAATGTTAATATTATCCATGCTATGATCATTGCCCCATAATAGAAATGCTTGTGTCAAGTATCAGGCCTATTTCTTAAGAGTTAATACTTCGAGTGGATGTCACCCTTTAAAAAAAAAAGAAAAAGCATCTTGTCATTCTGAGAACACTGCTTCAATTATTTAATAGCTTTTTTTTTTATTCAATAAGGAAACAATAGTAGTCTGAAGCAAAGAACCTTTGTAAGATTCAGAAGATCATCCCCATGTTGCAGATTCCTATAACAACTGTCCCAGCATTCATTCCTCCCCTCTGAGCCCTGCATGTATGTGGAGGATCCATGTGGACACAGTGTGTGAACTGACCTTACAGCCGTGGCAGTAGTTCTCTCCATTTTTCCCTGGAGACAGGATGATTTCCCCTGTCGGGATGAGTTGGATCGTCAGTTCCATCATTGTTGCGGCTGTTTTGTTCCTCTCCTTCTCCTTCTCCTTCTTCTTCTTCTCGCCCTTGATTGTTCAAAACAGTAGTTCTTTCGTTCTGTTTCCACTGTGTCAGGAGAGAGCAATGGAAGGTTTTACACCTCTCCCTCAGCTTCCTTGGCAAACCATTGGCGCAGTCGGCGTGGAATGTGCCCAGAAGACTCTCCCCAGAGATAGCTGGGAAAAGAGCAAACTTGGAACTCAGACACTTTTGACTTTCTTCAGATTAAAGCACAGTATCTGCAGTGTATCTCTCTCTCCTACATATTGATATGCAGAGACGTAGTGCTTCATCTTACCACACCGAAAATGTGACTCCGGGCGCCGCGGATATCCAAAAAAGCAGAGAGCGGTGATTGCGGATCGAATGAAAATCAACCTGTTGCAGAGCGGAGCGTCTCAGTGAGGCCAGCTCCCCTCAGAGGACGAGGGGTTATGGAGAGGATGTGGAGTTTAACCTGGCTCGAGATGGATGTCACATGCAGAGGATATGTGTCTTTTGTCTTACTCAAGTGTGTGTGTGTGGGTGTGGGTGGTGTATGTGTGTGTGTGTGTGTGTGTGTGTGTGTGTGTGTGAGAATTGGAGGAAATGAGAATGGGCCCATGCAGCTTGTGTGTTTGTGTCTTGAATGAAAACTTCTGATACTAAATGCAAACGTGTAGATGCACCTTTAATAAGTCATTTTAAAGTGACTGAAAAGAGGTGAGGGAGACCCAAAACCCACACGCCCACACACACACGCACACACACACGCGCGCGCACACACACACACACACACACACACACACACACACACACACGGGGGTAGGGCAGGTCTAAACTAAGTTTCCTCCAAAGACACGGCATCCTGCTTTGGACATTCCCAGTACCCACCCAACAGATTTAGTGTGTGTGTGAGTGTGTGTGTGTGTGTGTGTGTGTGTGTGTGTGAAAAGTGTAAGTGTGTTTGTGTGTGCTGTGACGCAGACCCACTTGTGCCTCCCATATAGGATGTGTAAGCAAGAGGCACGCGTTTGCACAGCACGCTTTCTAAAAACAAATGTGCTCTCCTCTTCCTGTGCCCAGGGACCAGACTAACCAGGACCTTGACACTCTGTTCCTGTTTGCTAGACGTCAGCACACATCCATCCACTCGTCTGCATTATGCAATGTGGCTAATTCTATCACAATCTTCGGGTTAACCCCTGAGATGACGGCAGAAGACGACTATAAGGCCGTAGCTCCCGGTCACGACCTCTTCCAGAGGGAGTGAACCGGATCCTGCCGCAGAGGAGAATAAGTTATTTACTTTGACCATGTTTTTTTTTTTTTTCAGTAGATCATCATGAACAGAATAAACATCTTTTGTGTTTTAAAGGTGCAGTGTGTAAGGTTTGGGGACCTCCAGAGGTGGAGTTGTATGTTGTATCCATCACCTCACCCTCACCCTTCGGAGCGTGAAGGAGAACCGATGGCAGAGTTCAGTTGTCATTAAAACTCAAAAGATGTTTAGTACGTCCACTTTGACTCCATAGAGAGGACCCTCATCTAATTTAAGGGAAATGGAAAAATATCTATAAGATTTAGGTATTTATAAACTCATGAGATTGTCAGCATGTCATTTTTTAAAAATGTTCTTCGAAGTGAAAAAAGACAGAAATTGTACATACTGCACCTTTAGGTTAACCATCAGTTTCTATATAACAAAGGTACAAAATGGAAAAAAGCTGAAAACTGATGGACGAAAATGAAAAGACACAAAATATTACAAATGCAAAGATAATTTAAGAAAAAGACAAGAAAAGAAAATGGACAGACTGTGCTCACCTACTGTTTCACCTTTTACCACATATTCTCATATGATCTCTCCCTCTCTCTCTCTCTCTCTCTCTCTCTCTCTCTCTCTGTCTCTCTCTCTCTGTCTCTCTCTCTCTCTCATGTCATCATGCAGTGAAGCTAAATGCATGGATGTCACCATACACGTCTGGGGGACCAACAATTTGATCCAAGAGCATTTGCCTGTGGTTCATTCAGCCATTATCAGTGTTCACCTCCCCTCACTTCAACAATTCACCCTCACTTGGCCTCAATGAGGGAGTAATGAGGGAGAGGCAGCATTCAAAAAAGATACTTGCCTTGAACTTGCACATTCCATCAGTGGATGTCAGCGGTCTGTGTGTGTGTGTGTGTGTGTGTGTGTGGCACCAAGGTTTGTGTGTATAGAGGGGTATTGCTGGTGAGAGCGGGGAAGTGGCAGCGACACTCATCCTTTGAACTCCGACCCCAGCTGGAGGCATTCCTGACAGCCAGGCATCAACAGGAAACCTGCAGCTTTGACGCACGCACATACAGAGAGAGAGAGAGAGAGAGAGAGAGAGAGAGAGAGAGAGAGAAACCCAAAAATGAAAGTAACAGAAAAGAAAGAGATGGTAGAATGTAACATGTTTACTCTCCTGAATTGGTGGATTTGCTGTTTCATTTGTATCGACTTCACCCTTTATATTTACACCAGGAGCAGTTCCTCTCCTAAAGCCTGTGTTGCACCATCATGCAGCTCAAAATTGAACAACTCAGCACCTTTCACATTTTAAAGGTGCCGTGTGTCAGATTTCGGGTCATTTTTGTCACTTACAAAACAAATACAGACATTTTCATGAATTCATAATCACCTAAACGCTCTATGTTTTTCCCCCCATTACCCTGAAATGAGCTCATTGATGTATATTTAAATGAGGAGGGGGTCCTCTCTACGAGGGCCGCCATGTTTTTACAGTAGTAAAAGTGGACGTACTAAACATCTGCAGAGTTTTAATGACAACTGAAGTCGACCATAGGTTCTCCTGCGTGTTCAGAAGGGTGAGGGTGAGGTGATGGACACAACATGCAACCTCACCACTAGAGGTCACCAAATCTCACACACTGCACCGACAACCAAAGGCTACCACAAGTCCTCACACATTCTTGGAAGGAAAGGGTGAAGTGTGGGGAATAGAGCAGTAAATGACTAAATCCTGCACACTGGGCCTTGGAGTGGTAACCCCCCCCCTCCCCCCCACACACACACCCACACCCCCACCCCTTGTAACTGAATAAATAGTCGCCATTGCCAATAACAATCCTGGTGATGACAGATCTGAATGCAGGTCATCTATGGAAAGAGGAGACTGCTCTTACTGTAAATCCATGTCACACAGCGGCAATAAAAAAACTCTATTGTTTTCTTTATTTCCTGCTCGCATCATCACACCTTTTGGGACTGTGGAAAGTAGATTTTACCTCCCTCTTACTTCCTATGGAGAAGTACCGAGGTTACAGGAGGACATGACTGGTATGAGTCACTCACTTTAAGGAGAGCACCACAAAGAATGAATTGGTCTTGTGTGTGTCCCTTTATGACAAAGACGTTGGAAATGACACATCCACACACACACACACACACACACACACACACACACACACACACACATGAGACCAACAACAACATGTTATTGTTCTCTTGTGATGTGTTGATGCTGCTGATCATATGCAAGTCCTTCTCAAGTGTGTAACTACGTGCCGTGACGTCTTATTGGTTGTTTGCGGAGCTTTTGATGAACAGTGTTTGGTGCAGAGTGGGGTTACAAAACGTCGTGCTCATCCTTCCTGGTTTATCTCTAAATAAATGTGTGAAATTTATTTTAATCATTTAGGTGTGGTTTATTTATAAATCAATGAGCAAAAAAAAAATAGAGCACATTGTTGCTACAAAGTCCCTTAATGTCATGAGCTCGACAGAGGAAATGAAAAGCAGTGAGGTGTGTGCATGTTGGACCATGTGTGCAGTTGCTACTTATAGACTCTGCATGCGTGTCAGTGTTTGCCCCCAAGGCAATAGGTCGTTTTCAAACCTCGTCATGTGACATATTGAATGTTATAATCCCATGGAAAGTACATAGATTAAAGATGACTATTTGACAACGTTTTCATCCAAAAGGCTCTCCCCCTGTATTTATTATATTTAAAGATGCTGTGTGTATGATTTTGGTCATTTGGTCACTTCTATGAATTTTACAAAACAATTGCATATGGACATGTTCATGAATTTACAATCACCTCATTTTTTTGTTTTTTTCTCCATTAACCTAAAATGAGCCCATTAATGTATATTCACATGAGGAGCGGGTCCTCTCCATAGAGGCTGCCATGTGTATACAGTAGCCCAGAGTGGACATACTAAACATCTTTTTGAGTTTTAATGACAACTGAAGTCTGCCATAGGTTCTCCTGCATGCTCATGAAGGTGAACATGCAGGGGGCGAGATGATGGATACAACATGCATCTTCACCTCTAGAGGGCACCAAATCGTACACACTGCACCTTTAAACAGCTCCATCGGATTTGATTTGTTAAAGTGTGCAAACCATATGACTGTACAACTGAAATATAGAACAATGACATTGTCACTTTAAACATCCAGTCACTTAATCAGTTGTTGAGCCACCCTGGCTTCTATTCAGCTGCCACTGCAAGTCTGGAGGCAGAGGGAGGCGCGGGGGGCTTACAGAAAGGCATACATACAGGAGAGAGAGGGGTAGGTGGGTGGCAGAACTGTGTGCCCATTGTGCACACACACACACACACACACTCTGGGACAGTGAAATGAAATGTGTGTGTGTGTGTGTGTGTGTGTGTGTGTGTGTGTGTGTGTGTGTGTGTGTGTGTGTGTGTGTGTGTTCCATAGACAAAGGGCAGCGGGAGGCTGCAGGGCGATGTGAAGGGCGTGTGTGGGTGCGGAGGCTCTGGGCCGAGCTGCAGTTCACAGGTTCATCCTGCCGTATATTTTTGCAGTGCCGTCCTGTAACCAGATCCCGAGTGGAGGCCGAGGCCCGGGCCAGATCGGACCAGGCCCGAGTCGATCTCACAAGTGCAGCCCGAAAATAACCCCGTCTATTTTTAACTGCTGTCTCTGCAGCAGGAGAGGAAGTTCATAATATTTCATTGACGTTTGTTCCCACTCTGCCGACGGCTATTTCGCTCTGACAACAGAACGCCGCAGCGGTTTCTGGTTTCCACAGGAAGGTGGTGGAAGCTCGAGGACGACGATTCAGCTACGAGATGTGTGTGTGTGTGTGTGTGGACGGGGGGGGGGGGGGAAGGGGGGGGGGCAACGGACACACCCTCTCACCCTCTCACCCTCTCTCTATATATTTAAAGTCGCACATCCATCACACCAGAGGGAACGTGCGCATTGCTCGCGGGTGAAGTCACACTTTCTAGTTTGAGATGTGAGGTCTCACGTTACAATGGGCTTGTCCAGTCGGGAAGACATCGTGAGGCTGCCATGGCAACCTGCCCCGTCAACACACCTCCTGCAAACTCACAGTGGCCTGTGATGGTGACACCCTTTTTTTTTTTTTAAATCACTGACTCGGAACAGGTTCTGCAGCTTGAGTTAACTAACACCAGAGAAGCCGGGAGCTTCAGTGTGTTGCAGCACGGTCTCCACGACGACCAGCCTTTGTGCCGTGTCCACACTTCACTTCATTTGAACCACAAACGAGAGTGGATTTGTATCTTATACCATTTGATTCGTGGCCATTTGCTGATTGGTTCAGCCATTGTTCCTCCACACATTGAACCTTTTCCACAACAACTCTCCACGCGGCAACGCATCCACCATTTTGCTTGAAATATTCGTTCGAATCATCCGTAGCGTCGCCCAACGTTACCCCCGGCCGATTACACTGTATTCTGCGGTGCGACACTGCTGCAAAATGAATCAGAAATCAGACACCGAGCCCTTATTTCCCACACATTGTGAACTGCAGCAGGTCCCGTCTGGCCTTGAGCTGCTCGTCACTGCAGCTAATCACAAACCACAATGGTAAATAAAATCGCAACAGCAAAACATGTTTTGTTAGAGTTTCCTTCCTGTTGAACAGAGAGAAAAAAAAAACAGAGCGTGAATGTGCTCAGTCCTCGAGGAGCCTTGTCAAAACCAGGTGCCGACCACTTCCTTTGGAGCCGCTTGTGTAAGTTCACGATCTGCTGTATTATCTCCTGATTCACCATTGTGTTTTGTACTGTCGAGCCTCCATGCACATCTGCTGAATGACTTCATTAATTGTTCCCACTCACTCCTGCATGGTAACTGAGGGTCAATGGGGTGCCGATGTCTGCTCAGTCTCTAACGTTGTGCGTGTGCGTGTGTGAAGTGTGATTGAGTAGAGTTGGGTGCCAGAGCAGTGGAAGTGCTGTGGTTTCGCTGGAGATGTGGGAGGAGCTTCTGCTCTGTTGATGATGTGATGACACTGAATCACAAAGCTGAGGGTTGACAATCAAATGAAAATGTGTGACAGGGCGATAATGTTGTCTGGTGCCATGTTTCACTGCAGAGACCGACCTCGTTCCCTCTCTGCAGCCCCACGTTTGTGCTCTGTGGAGCTCCGTTTGTTTGGCTGTGTATTCGAAGCTAAGGATCCTGAAATGTAACCTGAGCTGAGATTGATCACACTGTCACGGTGGCCTGTGCTGTGATGAGGTTCTGCCTGAACCTCTGGTCACTAAGTATCGCGTTTGTGTGTTACTTAGCAGGATAACGCTGAAAAAGGCAGAAGAAGTCAAAAAGGACTCTTCTAAAATTGTGGGATTTTGTTTTTTTCAAATTTGTGAAATAGCGCATTTTTCAAAAGGCGTATAAGCATAGGGGAGTCATTTATGTATATTACTGAAAAATAGATACACATAGGAGACTAATATTCATTCATTTATGTAATTCTGTGGAGATGAATATCGTTTATCCAGATCTACTGAGTAGTGAGAACTGTTGGGCCATTCCATTCTGTTCTATTCTTTACTGGATTATGAACTCACGAAAGACGATGTCATCATCCACTCTGAGTCCAGCCCGTTAAAATGACTGGTGGAGGGACATGGATACATGCGGATGGAGCCGGCTCATCTAGAGGTGACAGATAAGGGACAGACATCCGATTCCTCCCTGAACTCATTGCACCCGCCCATATTTTGCAAAGTGACCCCGACTCTACCTCATGCCGATCGTTGCCACGACTTTGCTGTGTGTCGCGGACTTGAACTGCAGAGGGCGCTAATCAAGCAGCAGCACCAGCAAAGTTAAGACATGTGCTTCCTTTAAGACAGATGCTACCTCTTCATCGTTAGTCGACATCGACATGGGGACCAGTGATCTGGGTCAGTTCATGTAATCGATCCATGAGTCGAGAGAAGGCTGATATTTGGAAAAAGTCTCGTGGCATCTAAGAAGTTGAAGATCACCAAAAACATTGAACCCCTTGTGGAAAATATTATGACATCTAAAATTAAGTAAGAGCAGTTCAACAGAAAGCCACAATGGTCTGAGGGTGAGGGTAAAAGTCAAAAAGTATAAAGGCTCAATCCTAATTTTCTATCCAGAAATGGCAGCTTGGTTGTTTTGGAAAATTACAGTTGGTCTGATGGGGCCTGAAAAAGAAGCAGGCCCTTTTTTCTTTAATATACGCACACAATAAATGCTTTGAGGCATCAAATAAGGTTTTCAAAAATATCTGCAGTTACTTTCAAGGGTTTTGGTGGAGAGCTATGAGCGAGAGGCTGGGGGAGGGTGTCACCCAAGGATCCTCATCAGATGTTTTTGATGTCAGCAATCTACAGCTTCAGTCTCTCACACTGGAGACAGTGAGAAGCATTGACGGCTCATGCATTCTGCCCAAAGAGTTTCTCCATTTTCACCTGTGAGCCTATATTTAGGCTGGGCTCTGAGCTCAGGCTGTTATTACACGTGATGTAACAGTAGAATGGGTGGCAACTGCTGCAGGTTACAAAAAACGGAGGAGGCAAAAGGTTAAGGCCTCTGGGTACTTAAAAGACCGAGTGGAGATTTTTAAAGTAAAGACACCGCAAACTGTGGAAATGACACGGACACGTCACTTGTCCGAGACTGGCCGTTGTTCTCCGGCACATGGGAACATTCCCGACAGTACGAGCGAAGGCTATTGTCAGAGGTGAATCACAGCTGCCAAAATAGTTCTGTGTAGACATCACCACAATTCTGACCATTGTGTCGCACCGTGGTGGGCCACAGTGGCAGCAGAACCACAGGCATTAAGATTGCATTTGTCACTCATACACTATAAATAGACCTCGTAAATTTATTAATATGCTCACTGTTGACGACTTCGAATGCAGTAGCAACGTCTATTCTGTGTGGCATCACTGCGTGGGGGTGGTTCTGCTTTTGTGGTGAAGAAAAGACAAAACTGACACGGATTGTTAACACACACTTTGTGAGTTAGGCATCTAACTGTGATCATAAAAGGTTTTAGTGCAAATGTTGTCCGACAGAAGCGTCAACAAAAAAACCAGAGAAGCAAGTTTGGTTTTACATCATCCGTTGAAATGTTTGATCAAAATGTTCCGACTTGCTCATGAGACCAGCAGCAAAATCTTTGTCCTCTAAAGGCAAGTGAAACAATAAGTCGGTTTTGAATGTTTAATTTAGATTGTTTAATGTTAATTCCATGCCGTGTTTCAGTAAGAACAAGACAGATTCCCTGTCTGTGGCTCCAGTCAGATATCCAGTAGTACAAATCAGCTCCAAGTTACACATAATGAAGCAAAACAAGAGGAAAACAAAGGAAAGGGGGAAAAAGAAAAAATAATCTGGGCTGAAATGAGCTCTGGTGAAGAGAAGCAGCGGAAATGTAATAGCTCATGCAAGTGCTGACTTTCAGAGCTTTCCTTTGAGGAGAGAGCCAATTTGATAATCGTCATTTACACAAGTGAAAATCTCCCACATGATGAAAATTCAAACTACCAGCTTACCGTTTTGGTTGACCCTCTGAGATTCAGCATGTGTGCACAGTTACAGTATTTCAGCACAAGGTACAGTCCAAGGACAATTACAAAAACATGACAACAAGATGACTATGATGTATGAGTAAAACACTTCTTTGCCCCACATAGATATCAGGAATTTTGCCAACTTCCTCTGAAAACCTAACAAAAAGGGCCCTTATCATTTTCAAATTGCCCATAAAAAAGGATAATGATTCGCATTTAACAATTCACTAAAAACAGAGATAAAATAGCTCCCAAAACTAATAGTCAACATTATCAGTAATAAAAGTTAATTTCTGTAATTACATTAAGAAATATCTCAATACATCCAGCAACTGATAAAAATATTGAGAAAAGCAAAAAAAATACAATAATGTAATCAAAGATAACGTCTCAGAAATGTTTGTACCAGGACACACGCACACAAAGGAAAAAAAAAATCCAGCGACTCATTATCTTTGTCTTTCTAACATTGTATTTCCTGTCTCAATTAAGTGGTATTTACTTGAAATATGTAAGGACTAATATAAAAATAAAAAAGAAGAGAAAAATAAACCAGTTTAACTCTGTGGCTCTGGTGGGTCACAGAGCTGCAGAAATGCAAGAAAGGGAGAAAGGAGGGATTTGGAGGAAGGTGATGCGTAGAAGGGTAAGAGGAGATTTGGGGCGGGGGGGTGAGATGGAGGAGGGATGAGGAGTGTGAGGTGGTGAGGGGGGGGTCTTAAGTTGTTGGCTGTTGGTGGCATAGTCTCACTGGGCTTCGTCTTCTACGTCTTGCAGTGCCTCTTTATTCTGTTCTTCACCTGGAGGATAAAACACAGGGTAATTTAATACTTTTGGCAGATGTGACTTCTGGGTTTAGGGAAACACTGGTAACCGTGAGCCGCTAGCTAAGTCGCTGTTCAGCAACAGCTTTCTTTAAGTGGAGAGATCTTTTCTTCTGGCTTATGAAGCCATCATAAAAAAAAGCATAGGTTTTGAGGTGAGGGAATAAGAAGTGGTAGCATACTTACTTTCTTTAGTTTTAATTGCAAAAGCATGTCGGTTCCACACATCAGTTATCAGCCTCATCAAGTATCAACAACCAGTATCGGCCTTGAAAACAATTTTCAGGCGACTCCTAAATTTGCTGAGACTAAATGGAGGAGGATCAGGGTGTTGGGCAGAGCTCATGTAGTAGACAGGATTGGACTGACTGCTACCTTGAGTCTTTTTCTAGCCAAGGTTCAACTTCCCAGAGCTTGCTTATTATAGCTTTAGGTATTTACATGATGAACAGGCTTCAAAAAAGGTACTCATGCTTCTGATGCCGCATTACATGAGTACAACATACATTCAGATAGTTTTGTTAGTGACGCATTACTGTACAAAATCTGTGATTTGGACTGAATCCATTAAGAGGCGCTCTTACAGCACATGATTTGCTCAAGAAAAGGTTTAAGAAGTCTGAAATGACTAGATATGACTTTAAGTACGACACAGGATTCTTATGAGATCTTTCAGATTAACTTGCTGTGCAGTATTAAAAGTTGAAGTGCAGTTAAAGGTGCAGAGTGTAAGATTTCGGTCAGTTTTTGTCACTTCAATCTGTAGAAGTAGAATTATAAAACGACCATATACAGATATTTCCCACCTAAATGTATGACTTAGTCTTTACATAACCGTAAAAAGAGGCATTTAACATATATTTACATTGGGTGCCGCCATGTTTTTACGATAGCCCAGAGTCTATGCACTAAACATCTTTTGAGCTTTAATGACAACCGCAGGCTACCATAGGTTCTCCTGCATGCTTCAATAGGAGGGGTGAGCCAGTGGATACAATATGCAAATTCACCAGTACATGCCACCTAATCTGGAACACTGTACCTTTAAGTTCGCGAAGTGAAAGCTTTTGAAATAGATACATTCGTAAACTGCAAAATCATGACTATAGACTTCAGTATATGAACTGAGGCTCTGTACTCAAAGCAGAGGGTGAAAGGTGTCTTTAAAAGGAGGAAAACGAATGACAGCAACTTTCAGATGGGCAATAGAAGTTCAGGACTCTACATTTGTCTGACCAGTCCCCCGGTCAGAGGGGTCTGCAGTAAAAAGGTCTGCCGAAAGCCTGACTGAGCCGATATAAGACAGAGGAGGACTCTTTGTAAGAGTCAACATGGGTCAGTTGGTGTGTTGACGTTTCAAACAGATGACAGACACAGATATTAGAAAAAGCGATAAAAACAGGATGTCAGTGTTTGCAGTTGCCCTCAACGTGCTGTACTCAAACACAAGCAGTGTCTGCAGCAGAATTCCTATATTTCATCCTGCCACTGTCTGCTGTTCACTCCATCTGAAAGCTCTGAGCATTCCTGTGCTACAGAGAATCTCCTGCTGTGCACATGTGAAAGAAAGTCGAGACCCATTTTTGCACACATCCTCCAGTTGTCATAAAATGACTTCAATCCTTTTTGAATATGAGGAACTTCATCCAACAATAAAATAAATAAATTCCTTAGATATCGACAGAGTTCAAAAGTGAACTGTGTTAAAAATGTATGATATCTACTGGGGGCTGAGCTTGTTATTGAAGTGAACAGTCATGTAAGACTTGGTGCACATACAGGTTTAATAGATAACTAGAGTGACACTAAGTTGAGGTAAAAAGAAAAAAGTTCATGAACAGGACTGAACATGACACCTACTATTTTACTATTTACTATTATATATGTGTCAGTAAATGACACAAAATCTGAAAGTGACGGTAACACAATGTGCACTAAGGCTCTCATTTTTGGGTAGTGCAGATATCCATGCACATAGTGATACTACATTTAGAATGACTCATTGTGCTAGGTGGCTAATACAGGGCTACTTGCCTGTTTTAAATAGGTTAGCGTTTCCCATTCATTACAAAACACAATGGTTGCTCACATTGTTAGCAAAGCAGTCTTCTTCTTCTTAAGGTTTATCTTGTTGAAATTGTCCACCACTTTGGATGTCTTAAGTTTCTAGTTTAGTTAGTCAGTCTATTCAAACACAGTCTGACTGGAGCTCGAGCACAAACTGGGGTTTGATTTTTTTTTAATTCCTTTTTTTCAACTACATGACAAGCCTAGGTCAATGACAACTGCTCATCAAGTGATCTTTGGCAAACTACTGGGGCGGGGTTGGGGGGTGGAGGGTCAGACTCAACTAAATGCAGTGGAACGACTTACTACCAAAAGATTTAGTTGCGACAATTGAGTGAGTAACAAAGCAAAAGGTGACTGGACTGAATCATTCAACCATGAGTTAATTGGTGTTGAGAGCAAAACGAGGGGAGCCACACACACAGCAAGGCTTGGGTGAGCAACACTTACAAAGTACAGTTAACATGGGAAATGAACAGTCAGGTTTGTTTCCTTTAGGACTCTACAACAGAGGGAATGAGAGAAAGACAAGAGAGATGATGAGTTAAAGAAAATAAAAAGAGTGGTGGACATTGCACCACCACAGATGCAAGCTACGGAAACCAATAGAGAGAGAAGGAATGAATAAAGTCAGGCTCAGAAATGTATCCTAAAATTAAAGAATTATTTTCTTGTCTTTTTTTTATTCCAGGATGTAGAATTTAAATAACTATTTTGACCTGATGTAGCATGTAGCGCTGACAATTTATCAATTATTGTCTGAAGCAGACTTATTCAGCTGTGGCTTCTGGTTCAGTAAGTGAGAGAAAAGACAGGAGACACTGGCTATAGCAGGCATGTCAAACTGAGTTTGGGTCTCGGGCCGGATCCAGACCT
>JAFBJT010109186.1:6341-18636 GCA_016785325.1 Chascanopsetta lugubris
TATAATGACTACTATTTTTTATCAATAACGACACTAACAACGACAATAACACTAATAATAATGACAACAACATCACCACCAATAATAATAATAAAAAAATCATAATAACCACCATACTCATAATAATCATAATCTTAATCAAGCACAACTATTGATTTCATCTGGACCAAACTAATTGATTGATATAGGCTCTGACTACTTGGAAATGCATACAGCACTGGAGCAGCCCATGGTCAGGGGTTCGTCAGTGCACATTCATACCACAGCAGTGTGCACACGCTGACGATGGTGGTGTTGATGGGAATTCAGTCTCAGTGGCGCGGGTGTGAGGAACATGTTCCGGATACAGGTGAGACGACTGAACACTGTCAACAAACCAACAATAACACATATAACGCTACGGACTAAGGGGCTGAGATTTGCTGCTGTCACATTCAGCTGATCAATTCCAAGCTATTTTCACTGTTATTGCAACCATGACTCCCAAAACAATCCGGGGAAAATTAAATATAAATGCTGCACCCTGATGAATTATTGATTTTCCGTTTGGATTCATATATTCTGTGCAGCGGGAACATTGCCAGGTAAATGATCCTTATCCGTATTTCGCATGTAATATCTGTGTGAACCAGTAACTCCCACAACCAACGGCACAAACCTCATTTCACGTAGTGAAATTTTGTAGTGTTATGATGAGGCATTAGCAGCACCTGGAAAAGACTGAAAAATGCTGTATATGTGAAAACGCTTGCAGCATATAAACCCCCCCCCCCCACACCCCCCCCATCAAACACTCAGGTGGAACCTCCATTACCTCGAATGAGTATTAGTGCAGGAGGCAAACGTGGGGGTATCATGATCAATATGGCTGGTAATGCGACTGAGCAGGGGGGATGAAGTTGGAGGGAGAGCTGTACCTGGGCGTAATG
Source organism: Chascanopsetta lugubris (assembly GCA_016785325.1). Lineage (NCBI taxonomy): Eukaryota > Metazoa > Chordata > Actinopteri > Pleuronectiformes > Bothidae > Chascanopsetta > Chascanopsetta lugubris. The sequence continues at coordinate 7,271 of JAFBJT010109186.1, forward strand.
GATGTAATACCGTTAGTCCTGAACGTTGGAATAATTATTGCCCGTCTGCTTCGTCTGAGCCTGTGAGGGAGGTGTCGCGGCCATGTTTGTGCTCAAGCGGCAGGACTAGAAAATGCAGGGAGTGAGGAAAACCACAACAAACACGTGTAATGGCAAAATTGATCTGGAGCTTTGGTCCCGCAAAAGAGAAAAAGGAAGTCGTTCATGATTGCGGGGCCACTGTGGTCTGTCGGACATTTCTCCCGCTGTAATCGCCTCCGACAGAACGCTGAAAACATTCAGTTTGAATCTCAAAGCCGACAGCATTGTCTGGTCTTTATTAACAGTCTGAGAGAGCCCCCCGCGCGACCGGGGCCAGCGCTCTCCTCCTCATCTAATATTCGAGCAGAGGTTGCATGACATTCCTTGGGGCATGCGCCTGACATTTGAAAGGAGACCCTTATAGTTGGAGGAATAATGTCACGGGGGCTGTGGGAGTGTTTTTGTCGGGAAAAAAAAAAGGGGGGGAAAAAAACAGAGCAGACAGGCATTGTCTAATGTGGAGAATGATTTAATCTGCGGAGACAGAGAGTGGAGAAATGGAAGGAGCCTCGGAGAACGTTGACTCCTCTGTTTCCCTGAACTATCCACGGACGAGAATGAGGAATGGTTTCAGAAAAGAGCAGAAGTCAGAGTGATCAGTCAATAAAGAGCCAGGGCTCCTCAGCCACTGTCAGAGGACATTTAGATGTCTCTCCATCCCACTGTTATGTGGGAGCCTTGCAAGTGTGTTGGGTGAATGGTTCAAGGAGGTTTTGTTCTTACTTATGTGCAAAAATTGAAGGGTGGGCCTCCATTGATCACATGCAACAAATACATACGATCTATGTGCAAAATATGTAAAAAGCCTTCATCCAGGTAAAATAATCAATAATAATAAACAATAATAATAAACAATACATATTAATAAGTAGGGCCACATAAGAAACCCAGATAGTCAAGTGGGGCTTTTATTTTGAAGGCTAAGAAAGCGAGGGGATTCGCAGTGAACAGAGGCTACCGGACGCAGCTGTGCTGCCTTGCATGCAAACACCAAGCATGACAGGGTCACACTCACAGGAAATGGAAGCATTTCAAAACAAAAGCATATTTTGGCAAATATTTTCCAGTTTTGTACGTAAAACGTTGCAGATTGTACTAAATGATCACATCGAACGGGCCGGAAGTCTGATATAGACAGTGACGACAGTGACGCAATTCAAATGAGTTAAGTATGTTGTGAAATGGGTGACTGTCCTGTAAACAAAAGGTTGAAGGTTCGATTCCAGTCTTACCCATCACACATGACAGAGTATCCTCAATCCTATGACACATCCCCTTGTATGCCTCCCTCAGTCCCGTGGACTCACCAAGAAAGATCGAATGGGGTCAAGTGCGATGATACTTGGTTTGCAGCTGCTTCCCCCGCCACCAGATATGGGATGGAATTAAAAACGTGTATAGGGAACATTTAGATTGAAATGCACGGACCTTGTATAATGGTCTTTTGTTTGACGGAATGTTTACTTTATTCTAAAAATGTAGGTTTGGGTCAAAGCTAATATAAATATAGGTTCTGGACCGCCACACGTAGAACTTGAGGAACCCACTGGGCTGGGACGACGGTGCGCTGTCATTCCAGCGCAGCGCTCCACAGTGGAGGGAAAACTTGGGGAAAGCCCACGCACTGCTCGCAGAGTTGAGTGCTGGAGAGGTGCACTCGCCCCTTCACTGCTGAAACCGTCTGAACAGGCAACACGTGGAAAACTCAATACCGCCATGCTCTGTTGGACAAGATTTATTTCCCACTGTTGTACTTTCCCACATAAGTAACAGTGTCAAAGCAGCAGAGCAGTGCGGAGCAGTGGGAGTGTGCAGGAGTGTGTGTGTGTGTGTGTGTGTGTGTGTGTGTCTCTCTCTCTCTGTGTATGTGCTGCATCTGGCCATAGACCTGCAGCTCAGTGTGGGTGTTCTAGTGTGTAGTGTATAGGTACAGTAAAGGGACTGTCCTTGTGTGTGTGTGTGTGTGTGTGTGTGTGTGTGTGTGTGTGTGTGTGTGTGTGTGTGTGTGTGTGTGTGTGTGTGTGTGTGTGTGTGTGTGTGTGGTATGCACAAAATGTAACAGATAAAAATGTGCACATGTTGCTGTCGTGGCGGTTGATGTATGGGCTGGAACATTGTTTATTGACACAACACCTTCGTGTTTCACAGGGCCATCAGTCATATAGAATGCCCATCTGCCAGAGGCATGACCGGCAATTCACACACACACACACACACACACACACACACACACACACACACACACACACGCACACGCCCTCACACACAGAGTAGCTGAGCGTTTTTATACATTTCCTCCCAGTGGTCATGACCTTCAACTATTGTCATCACCACGGTCCGGTTCGCGGAGAGGAGGCCTCCAAGGAGAGCGTTTCACAGCCTTTTCAGCTTTAAAAGGAAACATCCAGATTCCGGAGGGACTCTGATGGGCCCGTATCAGAGTTTGGTGAGACCTCAAAATGCCAAGCAAATGTCTGACAAAAGACGCCGTGTGTGGAATACAGAGCGGGAGCTGTCACTTGTCTCTTTTCCAAACGTGTGCGATTCAACAACCGATATTTACTCCCAACTATTATTTCCAGTATTTCCAGTGTTTCGTCTTCTTAAAGCTAACACAAACATTACTGTTGGATAAACAACAGGCCGAGCGACAACGCAAACACACAGCCAACGGTATTTAACAGGCCGATGAACCGAAGACGCGTATTTGAGCAGCTGAACAGACTCAAGGCTGCGAAACCAAACCAAACCAAGAGTGAAACGTAGGTCGAACTTAAGGTTCAGGAAGTACAGTGGGCCGTCCCATAAACAGTGGGTCAGTGGTTTGATCCCCGCCCCCTCGTTCTCAATGCTGAAGTGGTCGAGATTTGGAGCCGCACATTAAAACAACGTAATTATATATACAAAGATAATGTGTAAGGACGTCCCACCTCACCCCCCCTTCTCATCATCTGGAGCAACATGTGTCTGCCTTTAGTTAGCTTCAGAACTCAGAACTATAGTTTGTCCATCCTGGGCTACTGTACAAATATGGCGATGTAACATGGTGGCCTCAGTGGAGAGGATCAGGTCTTGTAATACTGTTTGCGAGGGTTGGTGAAAACAATCGTTCATATATTCAGATAATTACCTACTCATACAATTATATGTTCTGGTATAATTGATTTCTCCGTCCTTTAGTTTCATCAATTTCTATCTCATCGGTGCTCTTTGTGTTGTGTGCAGGATTCAGTGACACTAGCGGTGAAAATGGATATTGCAGCTGAATGTCCCTTTACCACAGCCTTTTATTCATTATTCTATCTTATATTTCATTTTCACCAGATGGAAATGATGCCCTGCACTGGACCTTTAAATAAGAAGGCTTCAAATAGCTTTTTGTGGACCCCTAACAGTGTACCTGAGGCCCAGAGCCGTCTACAGCCCCGACAGTGTGTGCTAATTTCCCTGGTACACACCATCAGACCCTGCTGGTCCTGGGCTTTTATCGTGGTAACCTCTGGGTCACAGGCCTCTGATGAATCAACAGTCGAATCCTGTGAAAGCCCCAGTTGGAAAACAATCTCCTGTACAAGTACCGAGCACATTCCTTGTTATCTGTTATGTGAAGCTCAGCAGCAGCAAACAGTCATTTCTTCCCCATTTCTCACAAACACGTAAGCCGAGGAAGACAAGAGAGCAGCGTGCAGTCTGCCCGAAACCTTTTTTTTTTTTTTTGTCTTTCTACAGCTGTGCTCTTGTTATTTTCTTTGGCTGCCCACAACCTCCCCCTCTCCTCGTCCGTTGGATCAAATATACACTCCAAACAGACAGGACGGGATCTGTTCTCATACTCGAGCCTAAAAATCTAGTATGAGACCAGTCTCTCTCCCTCGCTTCTCCTCACTATTTTCCTCTCTCTGTTTTCCCTCATAAAACCGGTGGGTCCAACTGGGAAATTGTGCCCTAATGAACGTGCTAAAAGAGGCAATTAACACTTTCCCCATCACAGCGCTCTGCCCAGGATGACCTGGACTTTCAGATGATCAACAAAACAATGATGTGGTGCTAATCTCCCTCATCATCTTCTCCTCTTTAAATCAAGAGAAGTGGAGGAGGGCAAAAGTTGCCTTGATATCCGGAGAAGAAGAAATTAGAAGAGTAATCCAGATATATTGTTCCTGTCAATGCCGGACAAAGCCAGACTTGAATAAAACCCTCATTGTGGAGTTAAATGATTTGGTTTTGAATTTGGATTCATCATAGTCACATAAAAACAGACACCTAAGTGTTAATGGGTCTTTTGACAAATGAGAAATCTCTCTCTCTCTCTTGCTCCCACCCCCCTCTCTCTCTCTCTCAAAACAGCCTGACTACTTTCCTTCTGTTATCCAAAACAGTGATTGTCAACTGGTGGGTCGTGACACAAAAGTGGGCCGCAGACCCTTTGTCAGAGGGTCCTAGGCCTAAAAATGAAAAATGAATTATTTTGAAGATGATTTTTCTTTCTGCATCGAGGTGCGGTCTATTCACACTATTCACAGTCGGTGGCGATGATGCCCTGTAATAATAATAGATACCCAGCATTCCACAGATAGAAGAAAAGTGCACAGTTTGTTTACATATGCTAATCGCCATGGCAAAACCCAAGTTCCTTTCAGACTGCATTAAAATGCAGCTCATTGACTGTTAAAGGGAATTTAACACCTCTAGTATCACCACCTGCTGGTTGTTTTTTGTTTATGATTACACTTTTTTTTTTTTGATAGCATGAACTATCTTGGGTTCCAACTGCATTTGGGTTGCGGATGGTCGTATAGCAGTGACGATGGGTCCTGAAGACGGATCAGTTGAGAAACACGGGTCCAAAACAATCCCATCCCCTCACTCATGTTTATGAAATGACTCTACAGATTGAACCTCCACATCAGAAATGCTGCAGGCTTTGATTTCCCTGCAGCCAGTTTCTCTCATCGGGTCGTCTCTTCCCTTTTTGTCATGTATGTGAACGCACAACGCAAGGCTTAGACGCAACCGCGCGAGGACAACGGGGAGCAAGGTCAAAAAAATTGTTTCTTCTCTATGTGGACTTACAGTTTCTCTGAATGCGGCAGACAGGACCGATCTCAGTGGATGTGGATCCTCACAAACACAGGGACAAGACGAGGCGAAGGACGAGGACGTGGCCAGGCTTAACCGGGGAAAGGGATCAGGGGGGAGACGGGAACGAGACTGGGATCAGATCTAGGTGCTGGATCCAGAACCGGGTGCGGACAATCAGGGAATCAGCGACAAGACACACAGGAGGACGGAAAACCAGGAACCCAAATGGACTGGAGTAACTGACGCAGACTCAACACTTAACACGAGGCGTGACGCTTCTGTTTCCCGATGATCTGAAAATCGTGTTCCAGGGACAGATGCCACGGCAACGTGACGGACAGCAAGTGCCTGCTCACGCCGCTCTACCTCTATTTTCCCCTGTCGCAGAGAAACAGAGGCCTCTACTGTGGGAGGAGGACGGGGGGGTGGGGGTGGGTGGGGGGGGGGGGGGGGGATCGTCATCGCGCTTCCAAGCAAGCGAGCGTCGCCTTCCCCGGGGGGGGGGGGGGGGGGGGGGGGGGGGGGGGGGGGGGGGGGGGGGGGGGGGGGGGGGGGGGGGGGGGGTGGATCGTCATCGCGCTTCCAAGCAAGCGAGCGTCGCCTTCCCCTCAGTTGTGACACATTCTCCAGCTCTCTTCCTCTCCTCCGTCGCCGCGGTGTCCTCATTACGGTTAATACGAGGCAAGAGGCCGGGGGCTGCGGTGCTGCCGGCGCATCTCCAGGGAGTAATGATGGGGGCCAGTGGCCAAGAGCCCCAGGAGGGATGTTTGTTGGTGGTGATTCTCTGCTACTTATGTAGGGGCCACAGAGGTCATCCTCACCCCCCCTCCCCACACACACACACACATACACACATACACTTGCATTGCTCTCTCTCTCTCTCTCTCTCTCTCTCGTTCTCTCTCACACACAGCAGCAGCTCGCTCAGTTCTCTGTTTGCCCTTGGGAGGAAAAATGGGGAGAGGGAAGCAAACAGCGGGGAGTGTTTGCCCAGACGCACACCACACCCCATCCATCTCCCGCCTCCCTCTCCCTCCATCCACACTCACCGAGGAGACACAATCATTCCTGCCTCCCTTCCTCCCCTCCCCTCCTCCCCCCACCCTCTGCCTGAGTTGTCCCCTCCTCATCCCCGAGGGTGTATTGGTCCAGTCTCGGTTCAGCGCAGATATAATCCTTTAACGCCTCTAAATGATCCAGAGGTTGAGTGCTCCTCCTGGATGCCAGTGGGACCTGCTGAGCTCACACCTGCTGGAGCAGGTTAAGATAAATGCCAGCGGCCAGTCAGGCATCTGGCCCGCCGCATTAATATTAAACAGGCCGACTCTCATCTCCTCCACGCTGAAGGTGTGAAGGTGCCAAACCCCAAAGACATATCGCATCTTAATGTGGATTTGTGCAAACCGGGGAAATGGAAGAGCGGCGATAGCGCGGCGAGATTCAGACTGCATGTTAAGTTTTTCGAGGCGGCCCACGTGCGCTCTGATGGACTTTATTCCTGGGACGGAGGAGGATAAATCTGCATTCGTGGCTCCTGGGGAAATTAATTTGAGCATTATGTGGTTTTAAGCTGCGACCGCCCCGGAATCCGTGATCGATTCTGCTCATCTGTGTCTTTTCAGACAGACCCATTTCATTAGTCCACCACGGGGAGCGCTTTGCAGGAATGGCCTTTGTCCGCCCGGCCTGCCGCTTTCGAAAACCAAAACCTGGGGTATTTCTTTTGTGTGGAGGTTAAGTGAGCGGCCGGCGGTCTCTTGAGAAGTACTGAACAGTTGCTAAGTGAGTATCAGCAGAATGTGTGTGAGGAATCCAATGTGACAGTTTCAACTTCAGCGCCAGTCAGCTTGTCTCTCTGAATCACCTCGTTCCAGGATGTTCCTAATTGCCACTTATGCCAGGAAAGATTCTGACCTTTGGAACAGGGTTAAATGGTTCACATATTTTCTTTAGAGGATCCGTGAGCAACGGCTGTAAACGGGATCAGGTGCTGTTGACCTGTAAACCTAACCCTTGTTAAGAAAGCAGCTTAACCACAGGAAATAGTTCCTTCTGTGTTACACCGCCACATCTGAAACACCTCGTTTTATGAGGACGGAATCAACCTGATTTCAAGGTGTGTTTGTAAATTGTGCCACGTGGTTACGGTTTCACTTCATTCACCGCCTAAACATTTAGACGGATGGACAACAGAGAGAGTCGTCACCCAAAAAAGATCCCCGTTGCTTCTGTGCAGGTGAAAGAGGTTCAGTAGTTTCCACATGACCTTCGAAGGTCAGATGCAAATTCAAATTCGATTGTCAGACTTTCTTTGTTGTATTTGTGGAGCACTTAGACACACTTAGGGTAAGGTCACAACAGTGGAAATGAGAGTGGAAATCTACACAGTTTATGCTTGATTTGGTTTTCATCAAACATAAAACCCCGCAGACCTTGTGCACGCCTGCCAGGACTCCAGCCAAACAGAGAGCAGCCATTTTCTCTTCTGTAAACAAACTGCACACGTAGATTAATAACCCAAACAGGTTTGCTGGCAGGCAGCATGAACGGTACATACTTAACACCCGATTCAATTTCACCCTGAATACGTACATCACCTTTCGACAATGATAAGCTTTCATGAGGGAAAGAACCCGACAGAGGTTGATCTTTTGACTGAAGGGACTTTTAAAAGAAATCCTTGCTCCCCTTAGGATGAAGTGTCGGAATTTTTTGAATGACTTTGGTGAATTAACAGCTGACGCCATTGTCAGGTCACACACTGAAAAGTGAAGCACTCATCCCTGTGAATCATCTGTGAGGAGGCGCTTTAAGTGTGTGGTTGCATGTGTATCTGCAGAGGTGCTGCTATTTATCTGGGTTTCCAGGTTTTCCTGTTTGTTTACGGCGCATGGGGCATGTTGGGCGCTGTACTATGTGTGGCCCCCTACACATATACGCATGCTGGGGGTGAGGGTAGAACATCAGTCACAATTAGGTGGGTAATAAATGAATTTTGAAATAAAAGTATGAAAAAAGATGGATGGTGGACACGGCACAAAAACCAACCAACATGCGAAGTGGCAAGTGGCCAAAAGTCTTAGCAAAACACGAAGGACCCCACAAACACACGGGCAGGTGAATGCTAATGGTTTTTGCCTCATTAGCTCGCAAAAGTATTAGCGTCTCTGTACCGACTCTACTGTCCTTCATTCGTTTCGCTGACAGTGTCCGATGTGCACGGCTCAAGTCTCACCGGCGTTTTGGGGCGACGGGGGAGGGGCCAACTTTGTCTGATTTGCTCACAAACACCAATCGTCAGCTCTTAGGGCAATTTTCACTGGACTTGGTTTCGCCAACATGTGACCTCATCACTGTCATTGTCTGTCGCGATTGAATCTACTATTGTTTTGCCAAACACTCCTCGATAACAGTAGCGTGCGCGATCCTCATCGCTCTCCACACCGCAACTCCGATGTCAATGGGGCATAGCGCACGTTTCATGCTATTGGACGGTGGAAACATCAGTCAGCATGTGTGAGGCGCGGTGCAGAAGAACCGCACACTGCACAGGAAACCGTTCTGTCGTCTGACATCTGTTTCACAGGGACTTTAATGGCGAACCTGGAAAACATTTCAGCTGCTTAACGTTGGCATGTTCGCCCTCTCGCAGTGATTATGATACCATGTGACATTAGCATTTCGCGCAAAGCTCTGCTAGCTGCAGACCTCGAGCGCTGCGTCTTTATCGTGGAACAATCCTACATTAAATGTGAAGCCGACAAATCCAGAACAGCACTCTGCAGCTGTTCTCTGACTTTGTGGTGTCACGATGATGTAACAACAATGAGCGGGAGTTCTTGTTCCCAGATGTACTAACGCGCCTCATGACCTTGGATGTAAAGTCTGACTTTTTTAAAAGATACAGAAAGAATTTTTGACGCAGCAGATCGGTGCAGATACGCGCGACTCGTCTGTGAACCCTGACGCAATCCACTACAATGCGCCGGCCATGAATTCTTCCTTCAAGGAAGAAAACAATATTTTGATTGACGCCATCAGCCAGGGTGGATTTTATTATATATGTGTTGCTGAGGTTGAACTGCACTCATGTCACATGGAGAGGTGTTTGCCCACCTCATTTTCAAACATGACAGGGGAGGAATATTAGAAACATGTTTCAATATACAGTAACACAATCCACGAAGGCTGACCTCAATATACACAAGGGGAAGTAACACCTTTATGACACTGTCAACGGAAAGTGATTAAATCCTTCCCAGCGGCGGAAGATGTGGCAGATCTGTTACAACTGGGTTGCGTTAACTGTCATTGGTGTCATTCATATCTCACACCTTTTATTTGAGTCTTTAAACCTTATGCGCGAGACTAAATCCTTGAGTCTTTGAATATGGTCAAACGCGCAGCCACATATAAACCCAGGTTATTTTAGGTCAATCTTTCAAAGACATATTGGTGTATAAGCATGTGTCAAATTGTAAAACATATAAAGATCCACGCATTTATGTTTACCTTTCATGTTTTTTAGTCGAAATGAATTTGCTTTGCCAGCTTATTTGTTGTAAAAAGTTCAGACACTACTTTTCTACTCGGCGCCAGGCAGTACACTTTTGCTGTTCACTTATTCACACATTCATGCAGTGCATGAATTTGCAACACTTCCCCTATCACACATCACTCACACACAGCTGCCGGGGACAATTTGGTGCTCAGGATTTTTGCCCAAGGGCACCTCAGCATGCAGAGTGGGGGGAACTGGGATTAGACTGCCAGTAAAATGAAAATATGTTCTACCTCCAGAGCTATATTTAAAGACATTTATGGTTTGAATGTAAAATAACCAGCCTCAATCATGCTCCTTTGTCCCTGTCATCAATTGTGCTCTGTATTCAGTTGGCACTGTTCAGAGTGTAAATATGAAATATGTAGAAATTGTTACATGTTACATGTTGTATCCATCACCTCAGCCTCACCCTTCTGAGCATGCAGGAGCACCTATGGTAGACTTCAGTTGACATTAAAATTCAAAAGATATTTTATATATATATATATATACATATATAAATAGAGAGAGAGAGAGAGAGAGAGAGAGAGAGAGAGAGAGAGAGAGAGAGAAATCGTACACAATGCACCTTTAACAAACCATGAACGTGCACTGGAGGAAATGGCGCTGGAATGACAATTACACTCACAGCAACTCACTTAATCCCTTTACACTCAATCGGATTTTCCTCCTGCAGGGTGAGCACAGGTGTCAGGCTCACAAGCCATTGATTCTGATTGGTCGAATTCAACACAGTGCTGCGAGAACAACTTGATTTGTTGGTGTCAATCACACTCTCAATAGGATTCAAGCAAATGAGAGGGAGCGGGTCTTAGAAACCAATTACAGACGGCGGCACCTTTAACGTGTTTACATCCTCCCCTCGTCTCCTTGGCCGCACAATCCTGTTAGATTCATGTTTGATTGAGCTCGTCCTCGCTCCGGTGTGGCGTTATCATGTGACATCACCTCCACAGATTGAAGCAGTTCCAGCAGGGTAAGAGCCGGGGCACGGGGCCGACACTCTGAGTTACATTAGGCACCGTCCCACCGCGCTGCAGGGATCGGAGCGCGAAAATGCAGCGGCACCACATCAGGTCAACCGGGCCTCTTTACCCTCCATTCCTCCCGGTGGGCAGGCAGCCATTTTCACACAGTCGTGTTTGTTTCTGTGCATAACCTTAACCCACAGCTTGGGGGGGTGGGGGGGTGGGGTGGGGGGGCGGTTGAGAAGAATAGAGCAAACTGGTGCCAAGCGGGTGTCAAAGGAAACAGCGCGGCCTCACAGATTGGCTTCGTTTTCAGGGTGGCGGATAGTTTGAGAGATTAGGGATAAGAAATCACTCCTTTGTGTGCACGTTGAGCTCTCTATTAGAGACAGATTACTCTCAGCACATTTAGCCCAGGACCGAGGAGAGAGAGAGAGAGAGAGAGAGAGAGAGAGAGAGAGAGAGAGAGAGAGAGAGAGAGAGAGAGAGAGAGAGAGCGAGAGAGAGAGAGAGAGAGAGAGAGAGAGAGGAGGGAGGGTGGTGTCGAGTGGTGGTTTTGTCAATCTTCTCGATGCAATGTGTTTCTTTCGCCCCGGCTGAGCTGATCGCAGATGCCCCAGGGGTGCCTTTTAGCGGCGCATCACAGTTTTTTTCCCCCCCCCTCCGCGCTT
>JAFBJT010109186.1:39247-49565 GCA_016785325.1 Chascanopsetta lugubris
GCCCCCCCCCCCCCCCCCGCCGCCCCCCCCCCCCAAAAAAAGTGCAGCGTCCTCTGAGCTGCACCTCGTCTCTGACCCCGATGCAGCGGGGGCTCCATGAGAGAGAAACACCGACTCTTTTACAGGCACCGGTGCGGTGCCACGTCATGTCAAATAATGCTGAGTCATATCATTCAAACAGAGAGAGAGCGAGCGAGAGAGAGAGAGAGAGAGAGAGAGAGAGAGAGGCAGACAGAGGGAAGATAACAGCATCCCAGTGTTAAAGGTTGTGTTTACGCCGGGGGCACGGGCACCATGTTGCGAGCTGTTAGAGTGTGTGTATGTGTGTGTTTGTGGAGAGAGAGAGAGGCCGAGCGAGCGAGACGACGAGTGTGTAAAGCGGCGCATGTATGGAGACTTCATTCAGATTAAGGGGGGGGGGGGGGGGGGGTTTTCTGGGGGGGGGTGGGGGTTGACCGTCACAAAGCCTGTTAAAGGCAACACACACACACACACACACACACACACGGTCAATTAGATGATTTTTATGGCATTAAGGTCCACTGGCTACTGTGCCATTACTCGCACAGGACCCAAAGCACAGCTGGCAGGCAGGGCATGCACACACGCACACGCACGCACACACACACACACACACACACACACACGCAGAAACGGGGTTTAGCAGATGGGCCATGTTGCTGAGTTGCAGATAAAGGAAAAGCAGAGCAGAGCGATCAGCATCTAACAAGCGAATCAGTTCAGGCTTCACCGAGTCACTGTAGCCAAAGGTTTACCGCAGCTTTTCTGTGGACGGACTGACGAGGGTTTCCACACTGTCCCGCCAAAAATATGATTTAAAAAAAAAAAATCTATTTAATCTACAACGTCACATGTACATGGGCCCGGTTCGCCCTTAAAGCTGCTGAATTTCTCGCAAAGTTACGTCTGTTGGCGGAGAGAAATGAGCGGTGCGGTTATTATTCAAGTGCAGGTTCTAAAAGATAACTCATTAACAAGTTAATTAACGAGAAAATAATAACTAAATAAAATAATATATATAATAATATAATAAATAAAATAATTAACGAGAACTTGGAGGAGGCGGCCGCCATGACACCTCTGCCACCACACAGAGGCTGACACTTGCCTCGGCTGTAGTTTCATCGGTTGACGGTCATAACACCAAGGCACTGCGATTAATCTGCCATCGACACGCCCGCGTCGAAGAGCGCGTCGGTTGGCGCTTCTTCAAAAACCCCCCGGAAAAAGAGGCGGCGAGTTCCACTGCCACCGCCCTTTGTTCAACCTTCCCTCGGCGCCAACACATTCACATCATGAAACGACATGTCGGTCTCTGCCGCGCGTTTGCGCTCGCTCACCCGACGACCACGATGATGAAGTCCAGCAGATTCCAGCCGTTCCTCAGGTAGGCGTTGGGGTGGAAGAGCAGGCCGTAGGCTATTACCTTCAGGAACGCCTCCACGGTGAAAATGATGAGGAACAGATACTCCACCCGCTCCTGTGGAGACACAAAGACAAGGCCGGGTTCGCTTAGAAACGCCTGAGTCGCAGCAGAGACGCAGAGGATTTGGTGAAAAGCATCAGAGACGAAATGATACGAGGATTACAGGATGTATTAGGAAGAGCTGAGTTAGGACAGGCACTGTAATCCAGACGTGTGTACGTGAGACAGGGATAGATGGAACTTTTTGCTGCCAGCTGCTGGCGGGAGATATCCAGAAGAGTGAGTCAGCACATCAGCAGGGAAACTTCACAGAGCACGGAGGTGCGTCGATGAAGCCTTCCGCTCAAAAGCAGAGAGACACAACAATCAATCAAGGGGCCAATGAAGACGTCAACTTACAAAAAACAACAGTCGGCTAAGGGGGGCTACCCAGTGCTTTGCCGTTGTCCGTGTGCTATTTCAGAATTTACGGCATTCCAGCTCCCTGCATCCCAGGTGCTGTCCTGGCCTCACCTGCAGGTTCTGGGATGATTCCAGCTGTGAATTCACCCGAATTCTCTCTCTCTCTCTCTCTCTCTCTCTCTCTCTCTTCTCTATATATATATATATATATATATATATATATATATATATATATATGTGGGAGTCCCATTTCAATAGCCCAGTATTCACACGTGGTCACGTTATAGGACACGATACATGAATTCATGATAATGAGTACACGCTCATTCAGTTACTAGTCTATTTGTTTACATTCACATTCGCACCAAAGACGTGCGTGGAGGTTATCAATCTGAACAAGGAGTTATGTGTGTGTGTGTGTGTGTGTGTGTGTGTGTGTGTGTGTGTGTGTGGGTGTATCCAAAAATGCACAATCACAAAACTGTTCTACTACACTGCTCCACAGGGACTGTTGTCATAACAACGACCCCTGCCAAAGGGGGTGATGGGAAATGTCCTGAAATGGCCCTGAGAGACCGAGATGAAGGAATCACAAAACCTCATGACCATCATCCACCTACGCATCCGTCTGATCTGCTTGCGCAGGTCTGGCCAAGTCCACAAAAAGAAAGGGGATAACGGCAAATCTTTAAAAAACAACAACAACAACAACAAAAAACAACCAATACGTACATTCTATATTTAGAACTATACCATGTAATATATGAAACTGTATCCATCTCCCCCCCCTCCCTCCCCCCCTCCCTCCCCCCGCCTGCTGGTCCTGCGGTGGTTTCCCATGGCCGGGCTCTCTGAGGGCCAGGGGTTCGGGGCAGGAGGCCAGGCAGGTCTCACCAGCCCACGGCCTAATTCCTGGGAACAACCGGCCCAACCTGAGTCTGCAGATCCGGAGTTCGACAAAGTGAAAAAAGCGAAGATTAAAAAAAAAATTTAAAAAAAAGAGTCTGATAACACATGAGATCTGTGTGCGCTGAATGTTTCACGGCCCGGTGAAATACTGCTGTTAACTATAAAAGCCCGTGTTGGCGTTGGATTTGCTCAAGCACACGGAAGCCGTTTTCAGATCTGCAGTCATGGAGCTGATGTGAGTTTAAAGTTGGTCCAGCTAAACAAACAACTTTCTCTGCATGGAGAAATACTCTGCACACACACACACACACACACACACACACATGCACGCCCATCTTGGGTCATGGGAATCAGTCATTCATGCGACCACAGTTTTGACACAACAGCTGTTCCTCCCGCCTGCAAACATAATTTTCTTTTCATGCTCAGGAAGGTGTTTATTTGACTTTTAGTGCAGGACTGTCACCGTGCTCTAAATCCTGAAGGGACTCACACATCGGCGTTTAGCTTTAGAGCCGTTGACATGTTCTATTCTTAATGATGGGATTATCTGGTAGATTCAGAAATGCTCTTTGACAGTGGAGGGAATGACCCGGGTTCTGATGTGAAGATTATATGAACGACCGACAGCAGGAACGTGAGTTGGGTTTTAAGATGAAACATTTTACACCTGGATGAGCTCCTCCAAACTTTTTTAATTCCAACCTGACAAAGGTCTATAATCACATTCACATTAAACACAGATCTCTGTATCCTGTGTGTGTGTGTGTGTGTGTGTCTGTGTGCGTGTGTGTGTCTGTGTGTGTGTGTGTGTGTGTGCGTGAGTCCAGGTTAGAGCATTGATATCATATTCATCATTGCCATATTGTCACAGACCTTTCACTACAAAGCACAGTAATTAATCTCATACACACTCATCCTCTCCACTTCTCAAACACACAAAAAGGCTGACGCACACACACACACACACACACACACACACACACACACACACACACACACACACACACACACAGTCATATGCAGATAGATACACACTCCCGAGCTATGTATCTGCCGGTGACAGGCAGACACTGTGGCGCTCTGAAGAATATAACAGAGAAAAACATCTGGTCAGAACAGCTCAGACTGACACACACACGCACACGCACACACACACACACACACGCACACCCGCACACACACACGCACACCCACTCACACCCACTCACGCTTCCGTTCATACAGACCCATAAAGGGCAAAATCCATATGGGGCAGGACTAATCTGGTTACAGACTGGAAGGAACTGAGAGGGAGAGACGATGCGCCCGAGAGAGAGAGAGGAAGAGAGGGACGAACGAGGAGGAGAGAGAGAGGAAGAGAGGGATGAAAGAGGAGGAGAGAGAGAGGAAGAGAGGGGTGAACGAGGAGGAGAGAGAGAGGAATGAACGAGGAGGAGAGAGAGAGGAATGAATGAGGAGGAGAGAGAGAGGAAGAGAGGGATGAACGAGGAGGAGAGAGAGAGGAAGAGAGGGATGAACGAGGAGGAGAGAGAGAGGAATGAACGAGGAAGAGTGAGAGAGGAAGAGAGGGATGAACGAGGAAGAGTGAGAGAGGAAGAGAGGGATGAACGAGGAGGAGAGAGAGAGGAAGAGAGGGATGAACGAGGAGGAGTGAGAGAGGAAGAGAGGGATGAACGGGGAAGAGAGAGGGACTAAAAAGACAGAGTGAGAGAGAGAGAGAGAGAGAGAGAGAGAGAGAGGCAGACAGGAAGACAGAAAGGTGAGTATGTGGGAGCAATAATTCAGTTATCTGTGATAGGTCAAGCAAACCGCCTATCCATCAACGTGGCCAATCAGATTACGGTATCGACATTCTACCATACAGCGGACAATGTTTCCATTCGCCATGACCTTCTGTGCATGTGTGCATCTGGAAGTGTGTGTCCCATTGTTTGTGTGTGTGTGTTTGTGTGTGTGTGTGTGTGTGTGTGCTGCAAAACAGGATTAGCCATTAAGCTGTTTTCCAAAGTTTCCACAGACACATCAAAGTCCAGTTCATGTCTCTTTTATGCAGTTTTCAATAGATCACATGGAGCAGGAAGAGAAACCCGGAACACAACGCACCCACAGCTCCACGACGACAAAGCAGAAACAGTCGGAGCCCTGACTCAACAGTTTTATTCCGACACATCGCGCCGATCCAATCTTAACGCAAACACAACTTCAGCTGTTTTAAACTTTGTGTTTAGGCTTCAAACCGAATTTCAAGTATCCGGCTCTTGGAGATGCTGCAGGTCTGAACTGGTCTCCGATGATATCGCACGGGAAACTACAAAACTACGGACCACGGATGTTGTTTTCCTAATTCTTCAAATATGGCCGCCACCGCACATAAATTGTAAGCTCAGCACTTCCTCACACACCGCTCTCATTTTTGGACCAAGGAAAACTTGGGAGTCAAATAAAAAATTCTCTGCCATTACTGACTGGTCCTAAATGTATTTGTATCAGCGCCTGGATCGATATTCTTTCGGATTCGGACTCAGGACTTCACCCAAACT
Source organism: Chascanopsetta lugubris (assembly GCA_016785325.1). NCBI lineage: Eukaryota > Metazoa > Chordata > Actinopteri > Pleuronectiformes > Bothidae > Chascanopsetta > Chascanopsetta lugubris. The sequence goes on from JAFBJT010109186.1 coordinate 44,549, forward strand.
CTTCTCCTGCCGCCATGTTTACAGGAATCGGCCTCTTTCTCTCGCATTCCTCACTTCCACTTCTCTCCTCAACACACACTCCCGAGCTATGTATCTGCCGGTGACAGGCAGACACTGTGGCGCTCTGAAGAATATAACAGAGAAAAACATCTGGTCAGAACAGCTCAGACTGACACACACACACACACGCACACACACACACACACACGCACACACGCACACACACACGCACACACACACACACACACACACACACACACACTCTTCCTCCTTCCCTTCCGTTCATACAGACCCATAAAGGGCAAAATCCATATGGGGCAGGACTAATCTGGTTACAGACTGGAAGGAACTGAGAGGGAGAGACGATGCGCCCGAGAGAGAGAGAGAGGAAGAGAGGGACGAAGGAGGAGGAGAGAGAGAGGAAGAGAGGGATGAACGAGGAGAAGAGAGAGAGGAAGAGAGGGGTGAACGAGGAGGAGAGAGAGAGGAATGAACGAGGAGGAGAGAGAGAGGAAGAGAGGGACGAACGAGGAGGAGAGAGAGGAAGAGAGGGAGGAACGAGGAGGAGAGAGAGAGGAAGAGAAGGATGAACGGGGAAGAGAGAGGGACTAAAAAGACAGAGAGAGAGAGAGAGAGAGAGAGGGGGAGAGAGGGAGAGAGAGAGGTGAGTATGTGAGAGAAAAAATCGAGGAAGAGTGAGAGAGGAAGAGAGGGATGAACGAGGAAGAGTGAGAGAGGAAGAGAGGGATGAACGAGGAGGAGAGAGAGAGGAAGAGAGGGATGAACGAGGAGGAGAGAGAGGAAGAGAGGGATGAACGAGGAGGAGAGAGAGAGGAAGAGAGGGATGAACGAGGAAGAGTGAGAGAGGAAGAGAGGGATGAACGAGGAAGAGTGAGAGAGGAAGAGAAGGATGAACGGGGAAGAGAGAGGGACTAAAAAGACAGAGAGAGAGAGAGAGAGAGAGAGGCAGACAGGAAGACAGAAAGGTGAGTATGTGGGAGCAATAATTCAGTTATCTGTGATAGGTCAAGCAAACCGCCTATCCATCAACGTGGCCAATCAGATTACGGTATCGACATTCTACCATACAGCGGACAATGTTTCCATTCGCCATGACCTTCTGTGCATGTGTGCGTCTGGAAGTGTGTGTCCCATTGTTTGTGTGTGTGTGTTTGTGTGTGTGTGTGTGTGTGTGCTGCAAAACAGGATTAGCCATTAAGCTGTTTTCCAAAGTTTCCACAGACACATCAAAGTCCAGTTCATGTCTCTTTTATGCAGTTTTCAATAGATCACATGGAGCAGGAAGAGAAACCCGGAACACAACGCACCCACAGCTCCACCACGACAAAGCAGAAACAGTCGGAGCCCTGACTCAACAGTTTTATTCCGACACATCGCGCCGATCCAATCTTCACGCAAACACAACTTCAGCTGTTTTAAACTTTGTGTTTAGGCTTCAAACCGAATTTCAAGTATCCGGCTCTTGGAGATGCTGCAGGTCTGAACTGGTCTCCGATGATGTCGCACGGGAAACTACAAAACTACGGACCACGGATGTTGTTTTCCTAATTCTTCAAATATGGCCGCCACCGCACATAAATCGTAAGCTCAGCACTTCCTCACACACCGCTCTCATTTTTGGACCAAGGAAAACTTGGGAGTCAAATGAAAAATCCTCTGCCATTCCAGACTGGTCCTAAATGTATTTGTATCAGCGCCTGGATCGATATTCTTTCGGATTCGGACTCAGGACTTCACCCAAACTCTTCTCCTGCCGCCATGTTTACAGGAATCGGCCTCTTTCTCTCGCATTCCTCACTTCCACTTCTCTCCTCAACACAACTCTCTCCCTCCATCTCTCTGTCTGTGGTTGCCAACCAGAAGTTACCATAGAGACCAAGATGGGTTCCGACGTTACCATGGAAACTGTGGGCTGCAGCAGCACCGGCAGCAGCGGCAGAAGCAGACTCTCTCTCTCTCTCTCTCACTCTCTCTCTCTCTCTCTCTCTCTCACACACACACACACACACACACACTGATCAGTATTGCACCAAGAATATCCCCAGCATACACCTAATTACTACTTGTCTGTAAGCGTCCCCATTCCCTATTGTGTGTCTCTGTGTGCACATGTGTTAATGAGTGTTGTTTGTGTCGTCTGCACTGCACTTGTGTACTTGCGTCTGCCCCTTTGATCAATGTCACGCACTTCCCATTTGCCAACAGCGCAGAACTGATATACAATTTAAAAAATCGATCAAACATGATATCATTTGAAGGTGGAACTATCCCCAGATTAGCCAGGTAATGACAAGAATGACTATGTATTTAGTTGCTTTAAGACACTCACTAGACAATAATAATAAATAGTAGGTTTATTTATTATTCGACATCGCTGGGTTTCGATGGAATCAGAATATCAGGGTTAAGTTTGGGGTCAGCGCACCAGAATTGCTCTGCTCTTCTTTGCCGTGCCGTTCAAATTGCAAAAGAATGGAGACAAACACAGACTCGTAATCAAGACTGACATTGTTCAAAGGATGAATGTGCCGACTAATTGTGTCCTATTATCTTCTAATGTCGACTCAAACAAGAACTCCTCCAAATGTGGCCGCAACTAAGAAAACGCAGGCAATGGAACACGTGTAAACCGAGCGAGCAGCGTCTCATTCCGGGTTTCGATTGGCAGAGGCTGTGAAAGCAGAGCTGACCTCCGTCAGTCACAGCCTCCATTCACGCCCTGCTCTCCCTCACTCCTGCTGCACTCGCTCTCATTGTGCAGCGTCTCGCAGCTTAAATACAGGGTCAGAAATAGTTTGATTCGCGCGATGGCCCCGGGGCATTCAAACCCGGAGGTGGCACTAAAGGTTCAGTGCGTAGAGCTTTCGGATCCACCCGGTTCCACGGAAAGTGTGTCAGGTGTGGCCAAACGGGATGTGCAAAAGGTGAAAGGGCAAACATGTGAGTCCACCTTGAAGCGCGTGATCGAATTTGAAGGGATTCAACTCTTTCACCTTAAAGTAGAAGAAGAAAAAAAAAACCCTATACATCAAATCCTTGCTATCAACATGCCGCACTCAACACCAGTCTCATTAACAGACCTAAGCTCCAATCTATGTGCCTGTGGACAGGGATTAAGTTTGATTAGAGATTACACTCGTGTGTGTGTGTGTGTGTGTGTGTGTGTGTGTGTGTGTGTGTGTGTGTTCATGTGTATGTGTGCTTGAGCCAGACAGAGGCGGACATTTTACTCTGGACATCGGTGACCTCTGACCCCCGAAGAGAAGCTAGATGCAAAGTCCACATGAGCAGAAACACACTTAACGCGACCACTTGACTTGTGAACTTTGATTAGGAAATGACCTCGTCCCCTTGTTGGATCGCACCTTAATGGTAAATAGTTTGTATGTATATACACTTGATCATGTCTTGATGACACTTTACGATACAGTTACCCCCCCCCCCCCCCCCCCCCCTGTCACACCGTGCCCCCACCCTGTCACACCGTGCATCTGTTGCAGTATCTTGCCCCAGGACCTCAGCTTTTGGAACGGGGAAGGTGGGAATTGAACCTCTAATCGTCCGGTGGTTCGTTATTCTAGCCCCTCAGCCACAGCTGCCCAATAAATCCATCTATGACACTTTTTTTTTTTTTTTTTTTAAATGTGTGTGTGTGTGTTTTTTCCAGTATTCAAAAGTTATAAATGATACATGTTTCCTGGCAACAGACACTGTCGTGCACAGATGAAAGAGATAATGAGATAAAGAAAGACGGAAAGAATAGGATTCATTTGTTTCCATGACAATCTCCGCAAACACAGACCGAGCTCCTCTCCCTGCCGGAGGCTTTGTTCCTTTCGTCCAAGGGCAAGTTTCAGAGGAGGTGTGGCGCAATGTGAAGCAAAGGAAGATCAAATGTGTGATTATCTGCTCTTTTGCCGCCTGGATTCCAAGAGATGAGTTTATGTGTTGGCGCCCAAACACAGAGAAAACAGGGGAGAGTTCATTGGCGACTAAACGGGCAGAGCTCCGCCGGGACTCTGGTCACATGCTCTCGCTTTGTCCTCGACTCACACGGAAAATGTCACGTGCTATTTTCCTCACCCTTCATCAATCGCTCTCTCGCGGTCACACACACACACATGCACGGAACAAAGGACCCCGTAATCTGCCCACCTCCACGTTCGGCCCGCCACAAGAGCCGCTGCCGCCGGAGGCCGGCGACCGTCTGGGCCTCCACGGCCGCTGTCTACAAGGATGCAAGTGTCATCGTGGAAAGATGACTCGAGAGAAACCTGAGCAATAAAAGTGTCTCCTCCGGGTCCATTTTGAATCACACCCGATTCCTCCAGTTCACCTGCTTCTAACGACTTCACGGGCGCGGGGACGTCGTGGTACGAGACTCGTATCGGTCACTCTCACGGCGATCGGATGGTGACATCGTGACACAGATCGTGTCCTGCCTTCGCTCATTTGGTGCGATGACGACAGAAGGGAATGTCGCGATGTAGTCGTGCATATATATACTGTATCGGTGGAACCTCGCCACAGTAGCCCCGCCCTCCGATGGCTGTGCTGCACGAACGCAAAGTGATCCCATCAGAGCTTGGTGAGACGTTTTGGTTTCATCTCTGGATCGTCGGCCCGAGTGGACCCTCGGTGAGCCTCTTTACAGTTTCAGGCCCTCACATGTAAAACGTTATAGTCCTACACCCGCAGATCAAAGACAGACTGAACCTGACGCGTGGGATAAATACAAATAGTAAAACATGTGCCTGAAATTGTGGCCGAAACACAGAGCGAGGTGTCGAGAACGGGAGGCGATATTTGCGATGCCCAAATAGAGAAGGAGAGAGAGGGAGGGATTTCAAAAGGAAGATGTGGAGAGAGAAGGGAAAAGGCGAGTAATTGGTCTAAAAATACAAGAACACAGGAGCATAAATCATCCAGTAAAGACAGCCAGGGTGTGCGTGTGTGTGTGTGTGCGTGTGTGTGTGTGTGTGTGTGTGTGCGTGTG
>JAFBJT010109186.1:52109-54609 GCA_016785325.1 Chascanopsetta lugubris
TCTTTCACTTTCCCCTTCAAAATAAACCCACGTGTCGGTTCTCCTGTTAAACGGTAACTTTTAGATCTCGTTAGGGAACCAGCTACAGGAACCGTGGCCTTTGCAGATACAGATCTGCGACCGTGCGCTCACACGTCGCGCCGAAAAGTATTTTGGGCTCTTGGTTACTTCAGTCAGTCATCGCAGCCCGAGCCTAAACTGGAACTTCCTCTGCCGGAGCACTTCACAGATCGAATCTTTTCCACCCACCCGGTCCCTGCCGTATCTTCTCAGCAGCTTGTAGGGCCACACCAGCACGTTCCTCTTGGTCTTCGGCTCCATCAAGATCAAGACGTCACTTTCAGCTTTCAGCCAGTAGCTCCCCACCAGGCCGCAGCGCTCGGAGGCCTCGGTGCGCTGCGTGCCCACCCAGAACTCGTTCACTGTGAGGAGAGGAGGGCAAATGTGTTGGTCGCAGCTCCGCCCGAGCTTTGAATCTCCATCGGTCCACAAAGGGCCCGACTCCTCACCTTCCTCTCTTGAGTAGTAGATGAGGTTTTCTGACATTTGCACGTCCTGCGCTCCTCCGTTAGGGTCTGATGCTGCTGCTCTGCTGCTGCTGCTGCTGCTGCTGCTGCTGCCACTTCCTCCCTGTGAAAACACACACACACACACACATAAAGACACGAGCTGAACTGCTGACATGATCCAGAGGGACTGAGGGAGAGAGAGGGAGAGGGAATTTGGACTTTCTCCCGCCTGTACCCCAGGAAAAGATCTGGAAAATGTCCAAATGAGCTCATTGGAAAAGAAAACAGCGGGAGATCCTCCGGAGGACTCAAAGCCAATGAGTGGACGTGTCGGTGACGTTGCGAACACATGGCAGACGCGAAGTTGAAAATAAGGAAAACACCTCCTTCAAAATGGTCGAAAAACCCCCGAGACACTCGCTAACAAGCAGTTTTTTTGCGCGTTTCAACGTCTTTAATGTTTGACTCAACAGAAATGGGGGGAAAAAAGATACGAAAGAGAGGAAAGGGAAGGAGAATGGAGAGTTAGAGAGGTTGCGCAGCAGTGAATGAAGAGGAGGAACTCTTTCTCCTGGAAACTCCCTCTGGTTTCCTTTTCGGCAGATATGTTTGGTTGCATGTGCGTGTTCGCTCACACAATAGCAGTGGCCTGCGGAGACCCTCGGGGGGCTTGTGGAATATTTTGGAAAAAGTCGTGCAAACATTGTTGAAAAGCAAATCTAAAGCAGCAGTTCGGCAAAGCCCTGCAAACAAGTACAGGACGTTACCAGAGGGGTGGGGGGGGGGGGGGCAGTACCTGAAACGCAATGTCGCACATGATGTCCATCCAGTCCTTGGCCGCGTCCTTCTGAGCGGCGAAGACGTGCGTCTTGTCGTTGGTTTCCACGCAGAACGCCGCCATGTTGTCTTTGGGGCAGCTCTCCGTCAGCGCCGGCAGGATGGAAATGCACTCGGACAGGCGGATGATCTTCTTGTCCAGCTTGCGGGTTTTCTCATTGGAGCCGCTCACCGAGCCGCCGCCCACCCCGCCGCCGCTGCCCGAGGGGGAGTCGAAGAATTCCAGGCGGGCGATGCCGTTCTGGCTGGCCGGGTACAGCACGAACCAGTTCTTCTTCCATTTCTGCACAGACACAGGCAGAAGTAACGTGTTATTTTGTTGACATCGGACGAAACTCTGACAGGAAACGCAAAACAAAACTATTTGCACCTGTGATGCCCCTATCTGAAGAGGGCAAAAGGGAAAGTGAAACAGTTGCCCACAAATCATCAAAAACAAAGGCAGACAAGAAAATCCACAGAGGAAATGTGTCAAAGCCTCCTGCTATTTCTGTCTGTGCTGACTGAGGCTTCATGTGGGAGGAGTGTGCTGATAAATCCACTGAAGTTTGAGTCAGTGGATCAGTTACACACACACACACACACACACACACACACACACACACACACACAACTGTTCCGCCTACAGCCAATCACAGCTCAGTCATCACTGCTCGGAGAGAAAAGAACCATTTCCCCCCGAAACAACCCAAACAGCCCCTGATGTAGTTTCTGTACCATTTTGATCCTGAGCCCAGGAGCAGAAATGAGCCCGACACATGCAGCTTGGAGGGTTTCATGTTCGGAATGAACAGACTTTCAATACACGCACGTAACTATACACACACGTAACTATACACACACGTAACTATACACGCACGTAACTATACACGCGCGACAGATGTATTTGTACAATACACAATGGCCAGTTTTATCCGTGCCGTTGTGAACATGACATCTTGAGAAAACCTTGAGGGAACATCTTCAAATTTGCTCTCAACATTCACTCGTGATAAAGGATGAAGTGATTCGATGGAGGTGGTCAAATTTCAAAAGGTCCAAATTTCACAGTCACAGTAACAGTAAGTAAGCCTTAAAAAAAACACAAAGTTTGAGTGTGTGATCGACCACCTCAGCACACGGAGGGGTTTTTGGGACGTGGTCCATCAGGGGTT
>JAFBJT010109186.1:62109-73034 GCA_016785325.1 Chascanopsetta lugubris
ACTACATACTATTTGTATAGTCTCGATAGCTTCCATTGCTCTTCCCCTGTGAGTTTATCTCTGTAAACGTGCCCCTGCATTAGTGCCTGTGGGGGTCGTGTGTGTTCTCACCCACCTGCCCTGTGTCCTGTGTCTCCAGTGGGGGGACCCACTCTAAGGCTGTCCTCGTGACAGGAGATGGGAAGATCCTGGCAGAGACCGAGGGACCGTCCACCAACCACTGGGTCAGTGGGGACAAGGGTTCGATTTCCCCTTCATCCCCACAATGACCCAGTCAGCTTCAATGAGGATCTCTGTGTGTGTGTGTGTGTGTGTGTATACTCAGTTGGTGGGGGTGGACAAGTGCATTGAAACCATCAACGACATGGTGCAAAGAGCCAAGATGGAGGCCAAACTGGATCCAAACATGCCGCTGCGTTCGCTGGTCAGTCACACAGATGTCACTCTAACTCTTTGTTTGATCCACAGATCTCTGAATGTGTGTGTGTGTGTGTGTGTGTGTGTGTGTGTGTGTGTGTAATCCAGGGTATGTCTCTGAGCGGGGGCGAGCAGAAAGACGCCATCGACAAACTCATCGCTCTCATGAAGGAGCGTTTCCCCGCGCTGAGCCAGCACTACTTCATCACCACCGATGCCATCGGCGCCATGGCAACTGCCAGCGATTGTGGTAACCAGCGACATTAATGCAGTCAGGGTGTGTCAGTCGCACGTTGCACCTGGGCGAGCCCTGCACTTTGCGCTCTGTCACTGTAGCCTCCGCGGGCGCAGCTCCATAAAAGCGATCACGTTCACCGTGGAGCTTCTGATCGTTGCCCTCACACGGCGCATCTCGCTCTCCCTGCGCAGGAGGCGTCGTGCTGATATCGGGGACCGGCTCCAACTGCAAGTTAGTCAACCCCGATGGCTCGCAGATCGGCTGCGGAGGCTGGGGTCACATGATGGGGGATGAAGGATCAGGTAACCGTGGCAACACGTGCGCCAACTTTGCATTTAAACAAGGTCGTCATCATCATCGCCATCTCTCCCGTCTCTCAGCGTACTGGGTCGCTCACCTGGCGGTGAAAGCGGTGTTTGATGCACGAGATCACCTGGCCACGCCCCCTCATGACATCACCCACGTCAAAAAAGCCATGGAGGAATATTTCCAGGTCGGGCTGTCGCAGTTGTTTTTTAAGTATGAGTTCACCTACAATCTGTAATCCAGTGAACTGGTTCCATCCCAGGTGTCAGATCTGATGGGAATGCTGCCGCACCTCTACAGAAACTTCCAGAAGTCACACTTTGCTGGTTTCTGCAAGACGCTGGCCGAAGGTAGGAGATGACATCACTTCCTGCTCAGCTTTCTTCTAAGGTAGAAACGTAAAACAATCGTGTTACAGGTGCGGAGGCCGGAGACGCTCTGTGTGGACATGTCTTCACTCAGGCAGGGAGAGTTCTGGGGAAACACGTGGAGGCCGTGTTACCTTCAGCACAAGAGGTAACATCCGGCTGCACACACACACACACACTCACACACACACAGGTGTGTATTCACTCTGACTCTTCTCTTCACAGCCTCTGTTGAAGGGTGAACACGGCCTGCCCATCCTGTGTGTGGGGTCAGTGTGGAAGAGCTGGCACCTCCTGAAGCCAGGTCAGCCTCAGATCACCCAGGTCCACCCCAGGCAAAGGGTTCCGTAGGTGGATCCCTCTCAAGCCAACACATCCCATAATGTTGTTTTAGTTTAAAAAAAAAAATCAAATTTCTAGTCGCTGCTTCCTTGTACTTTTCAGCCATTTTCATAACAAACTTTCACTTCCTCACTCGTCTCTGTCCAGGGTTCACCGAGGTCCTCCAGAGACTTGCATCATCCGACAACCTCCGAGGCCGTTTCCACGGATACAGCCTCCTGAGCCTGCGACAGTCCTCGGCCCTCGGGGGCGCCTGCCTCGGGGCTCAGAGTTTAGGGGCAACACTGACTATGGATTACGCAGCCAATGCTAACGTCTTCTACCGACACACCTTCAGCAGCGGCCAATGAGAAGGGATCACTGGGGTTTGTGATGATAAGCGTTGACGCCGACAATGCCAGCCTTCATGATAGTGGTGGTATGAATAGAACTGATGTTTTTAAATGATTGCTGGTCTTGTCACCACTGTTTACATCCCAGTTTTGTAATAAAATACTAAGTGCAATCAAAGAGGAATCGGCATTGGAGAACTAATTTGCAGATGTTCTGCATTTTGTGTAAATTACCACAAGATGGAGCAGTTTCACTGTTTCTACAGGGGTCAGCAGTATGATCAGTACTGTAACATGAGCAACACAAAAGTTCTGTTTATAAGTCCATTTGTTTTACAGTTGAAATGAATATAACTTGTCATTTTAAGAGCCAGGGGGTTTTACAAGTGTCACTTCAACAGAAAGGAATAAGGAGCAAAGGTGATGTTCAATAAATCCATCGTGCATCAAAACAAACGGTCAGGGTTCATCATAGCTCTCCACGTTACATTTGAACAAAACACTCGACACTAAGACCATTTGTCTTTAGCATCTTTATTTGACTTTTTTCATTATTTTTATTTGTAATGAAATTCTTACTCTGTCTTCTGGACCTTTTTTTTTTTCCTTTTAACGACTTCTGTCATCGAACTCAAACAACAACAAAAAAAAAATCACCAAAAATGATTTCCGAGTTGTACAATCCACCTGGCGGACATTCCTATTGGCTTCACCGCGGCGCCAATCGACAGCTGTGGTCCGACACCTGGGAGGAAGTTCGTCTGTTTAACCACAGATTCACCGTCTCGCTGCACAACACTCGAGCGCCGGATCCTCTGCGAGCGGCAGGGACGGACAGACGAGTGCGTTCACCTGTCGGCCGCCGATTTCCAGCGGGCGAGTGTTGACAAAACTAGACGTGGATGTTTATACCACAAAAACGGCAGCAGACGACAACTAATGTTGAGATGACGATTCCCCCTTGTAACAACACTGCCTCAGGACGACCCGGCCAAAATGGCAGATAACCCAAAAATCATTTCACAATTCTCTGACTTTTTTTTCTTGCTTTCCCGAAAATCCAAATTTGAAAATCTTAACAGAGATGACACAGGCATTCGGAGGCGACGCAGGAACGGGCCAGAAGTCAAAAGGTAAACAGTCGAACTTCCTCGAAAAACAGTCAAACTGTGAACAGATGATGAGCAAAGAGGCCGCGCCTTCGGCCACGTGTGCCTTACTGCTTTATTCTGATTGGCTTCTCAGCAATACTGCCTCCTACGTTTCCCCTGTAAATCAGACTGACAGGATACCGCAGGCTACTGTACGCAGCAGACACAAAACGCCTCGTCCTCAAAAACATGGAGGAAAACCACAAAAAAAAAAAAAAAGGAGAAAAGAGGAGGAGAGGCTGTTTGAAAACCTGATTTTTGGATATGGACACTTGATCCGACGCTGGATAAACAAGTTACTTTGGTGGCGGCAGAGTTCCAGACCAAACGCTCCTCCTGTAACAAGGTCGTTCGGTACGTGAATCCAAATGCAAACACGGCCTGAAACATAACCTCACTCTACACTGACATTTTACTTGCTGTGCTAAACCCGATACATTAACGTGGAATCAGGCTTCTGCTCGTATCAACGGGACTAAGGAGGAACACGGTCCTCCGCAGAAACTGGGGCAAATAGTCCACGACTACACACAAATCTGCTCCGGTGGGGATGAGTTTGGTTTGGAACTGAGCCGCTGTGGATACAAACAACTATCCACCTCTCTCGATGCACTCGAGCCGTGATGTCACAGGAAGTATGACATCATTGGAGCAAATGTTCTAACGGATGTGATTGGCAGCAGCAGACGCCCGTCAGGTCCCCCAAAGTCTTAAGTCGTTCCCCCGCCAACACGGAAACCCTCGACTTAAAGCAAGGTGGTGTTTTCTTTGTCCTGTTTTGAAATTTGACAGCACACAAACCAACGAGTGTGTGAATTTATTTTATTTGGATGTTTGGATTAACGTTCACCCCGGCATCACTCCTCGGTAGCTGCCTCGGTTCAAACGGGGACTCTGCGGACCGTCGGCCACGTCATCTGAAATGCGACAATGAGCTAAAACCCGCGCTCGGGCTGTTCTGGTATTACACCCCTCCCCCACCCCTGTTCCCACTGTCCCTCAGTTTACAAGAAACAAACAGGAAATAAAAAGATTAAAGAAACATAAAGAAAAGAAGAGAGAAAGAAAAAGAAATCCCCCCACCCCCCAACTGGGCCTGCCAGCACCACACGGACTTCAAGTGCGTGTGTGCATCTGTGTGTGTGTATGTGTGTGTATGCGTGTGAGGATCAGTGTGTCTGCGATCGTGGCCGCCAGAGTCTGTGAGAACATGTGAGGACTGGTGTGTGTGTGTGTGTGTGTATGTATATCTGTGTGTGTGTGCGCGCTTGTGTGTGTGGAGGCTCCATGGGGGTGAGGGGGACTCCTAGTATTTCTTCCCCGGAACAAACTCCTTTGCCTCAGGATTCAAGATGCTCTTCCTCTGCAGGGAAAGGGAAAAGACATGAGCATAAATGAACATTCCGTCAAATGTCATGTCTTTGGCAGGGGGTGGGGGGTGGTGGGGGGGGTAAGAATCTGAGACTCACCGCCACTTCCTCCAGGTTGCTGTGGTGATCATTGACCGACAGGCTGTTGAGCTGCTGCTGCAGCTGCCCCATCCCCTGGTTGTTGAGGTCACGTGAAGGGATGAACCAGTCTTGGTCCTCCTCCTCCAGCATTTCCTGGAAGCAGCGCTCCAAGAATTCCTGCTCCAGCAGCTCCTCCTCCACCTGAGGAGAGCAGAGGCACGGGTGAGAGGCAGAAGTGGAGGTGCAGGGAGGAACCAGGGGGAGAAAGAAGGAGGGGGGGCGTGCGAGTGAGTTTGCAGGAGAACAGGGTGGCAGGGTTCGTCAGGATGATGGGCGACGTATCGGAAGCAAATGAGTCACGGATCTGACAGGAAATGACCTGAGGCCCAGATGAGTGAGCAGAGAAAAGGGGGCGTTGGACGACGGAAGAGTCACGGGGACACTTCCGCCATTACTACGCTGATGTGACACAAGTGTAGAAGCAGAAATCAAGGTCAAATGGCAGTTTGAGATACAGAGAAAGCCAGCGTTGGAAGATAAAAGGTAACACGAGGTCACGGGGCATCTCGGGAAAGCTTTTAATAAGAACCTGGCATTTCAGCCTGGAGCACACCGAGTCCTTTCCCTGATGGGTTTAATGTCGCATGAACACACGCAACAGCGAGCACACACCTGTCTGTTATACTCCTCCTCGTTCTCCATCCACATGTACTCGGCGAAGGGGTTGGCGTCGCCGCCCTCCCCCGCGTGCCCATTGGCCACCGGTTCCTTCCCCTCCTTGCCGGGAGTGCCACCCCCCGGTGTCTTGGCCACCTCTGGACCGCTCATCTCAGCCGGCTCTGCAGAAACACAGAGAGTTCGTGTTGAGAACGTACAGAACATTGAATGTTTGCAGAGCTACAAACGACGTACCCGACACACTTTCTCGCGTCGCGTCTCAATTCTCGCGTAACCGACTTTCGCAGGCTTTGAATTGGCGCATAAAGAGGTTGCGTGTAATGAAATAACATTTGTACATACGTATGTGTTGACATGACAGTGGGGCAACAGTTTTACATCATCATCATCATCATAACTGCTACATCAGATTATTATTGCTGTGTCAACATCACACATAACTTCTCCAATCTGCAAGTGAAACCACAGGAAATGAATCAGAGGACTAGTATTGTTGTTGTGATGTACATATGCTGAATACTCTGATTTCACTTCCATATGTGGTTCATCGTCATCCCTCCCTCACGACAATATAATCAGCGCATCACAATGCACCACGTAGACTAATTGGCATCCATTTCTATAGTCTAAAATCAATTCGTTGTTGTTGCCCGAACTGATACTAAAAAACAAATACCTGGAAGATTAAATGAAAAACAAATGGGGAATAAATCTTTCCTATAAAGTTCAAATGTATGATTACACCCTCAGTACCGCTGATGTAAGGTTAGTGCTTAACCGTTTGTTAAACTTCCAACTCCCGCTGAAACAACTTAATCATGTCTCCTAGATCTTACTTCCATCTCATTGTACTTCCTCTTCCACATTTGGCCAGAAACAGGTTGCGTCTGACGCGTAAAGACAAAACCTAATCAACAAAACAATTAAAAATCACAACATCCAAGTGCACAACCCAGCACAGCGAGCCGAGCCTGAGGCCGAGGGAGAATCCCTCAGTTGAGTGTGGATCCATAAACACGCGGTGAGCAGCGAAAACATCCACCGGTCAAAATTTCACTTGTGCAATGACTTCCTCTATCGCAGCCGCTCGCTTCGCCCGTCTCCAGCTGGAGGTTTTCCACACCACAGGGAATTCCACTAACAAGGCACGACACTTCCTCCGATGTGGAAGATCCAACAATGTTGTGCAGCCCGACCTGCAGCTTTACCACAAGTGCAGGTGCTGACGACAACACATGGGAGCGCTACTCCGACAAAAAGGAAAGTCAGTGTTTAATGAGGACCGACTGTTGCCAACGTAAACCATTCACCATAACTACTACTACTAGAAATGAAGACATGGCCTTTTAACCTACGTGACTTTGTATCAACTCTCTGATTGTGGATATCTGTCCTTTCCGTATCCGTCCCTCTGCTCCTTGGACACCACGGGACATAAAAAATGTTTGGAGCTGGAAATAAAGTAATGACATCCCTGTGTGTGTGTGTGTGTGTGTGTGTGTGTGTGTGTGTGTGTGTGTGTGTGTGTGTGTGTGTCCACGTGGTAAACAAGGTTCTGGGCTTTCAATTAGGGCTATTTCACTTTCGAGCAGGATCGTAGAATGTAAAAATGCGCCGCACTCTCTGCAATGAGATTAATTCGCAGGCATCCCATGTTCAGCCGCGTGAAAGACGGACCTTAAACGGGTGTATGTCGGTGTGTTAGTGACACCAAGCTACAGCTACAACCAGATACAACCACTATGACATAATCCTCAGACTGCCAGCCAGCACCAACAGACTTGTTATGACTCAACTGCAGCCTGGCTGTGGATACAGAGGGGGGAGGGAAAGAGAGAGAGCGGAGGGAGGGAAGGACGGCGGGAGAGAAAAAGAGCTAAATGTTGATCTGAATCGGGGCGTGAACACTGCTCCAGGGTCAGCCTCACATTCGCACACATTTCCAAAATCATCTGACTCGCACGGGCTCCAGTCTTTCACAGGATTGCGTTTGTATAACCGGCGTGACAATCAGAATCCTGAGCGATCTACATCCACGTTCAAAACCTGAACCATCTTGATCCGCACCCTGACCTGATTTCCCAAGGCTGAACATCATGTTACTTTGACGCCTGCTCCTGCCACTTCCATCAGCGCCTGACCCGAGGCAACTCGGTGGAGGCACCTCGAACACGCGTGGATAATCTAAGTAGGTTAGCGGACTAAGGAAGAGGAGGTGTGTCCGTTTCTGCTGGCCATGACAACGCAGCCTATTTACTCTGCACAGTGATTTACACAAGACGTCAGCTTTAAAAAGGCAAACAGAGAGAGGAGGGGTCAGAGAGGAGATCTAGCGAGAGAATGAAAAGAATAAATGTTCACTATCTGAGCGAGGGGCAACGTCGAAATGTGGATTAAGTTCAAACCACACAAACCTGGCTGGAAACGAAAGCCAAGCAAGTATGATGCATTCAAATTGACAATTCTAAGATTTGTGTCTTCTTCTTCAATATGGTTCAAAACCTTACTCTTACAATTTCAATCATTTGTTAACTAAACAATAAGTTGTGAACTGCTAATGTCAGACATGCCAAAGAGTAAACAATAAATCCTTTCTGCCATAAAATAGGAATGGGGGGGGGAGAGGCCATCACTTCACATTTTTTAAATAAAAAAATGTCACATGGATTCTGACCAGGAAATTAATTTTCTACGGCGGAAGAGTCCCTCGCACCAGCTCATCTCCGCTCTCCTCAGACGCCACAGCAGCGCACAGTCAACCGGAATAAGTCAAAGTGGGGACGGTGAGCGCTGTGCCATTATGTACAGCACAAAGCACTTCACATGTACACGTTGCATAACCGCGTGTTGGTCACCATGTAATATTCAGTTAGCGGAGGCCAGCTCGGCCCATCCTGCCGGCAGAGCGCGATACGATCCGGTCTGGCGAGAATCAGTGGTACACATTAAAGGTGCGGGTCCGCAGCAGGGTGACACGCGACAGTCTTATCGCTCGGGATAAGAAGAGCTGCGGAACCGGTTCGGTGCCAGATCTGCCGACGAGGTGTCTGGGGCCATGGCAGTGAAATCTAACTTTCAACCTCCATGTTTCATTTGCGCTGTTTTTGACGAGCGCTTGGGTAATCAGCTACACGTGATTAATCAGATTCTGTCATTGTACCGTGTTGGTACATTCCGTTTTCTACGCCCCTGACTGGATATATTTTTTCCATAGTTACGAGAATCCAGAAAGATAATAATAATAGAAAGAATAATAATAATAATAGTAAATAAATAGACATTTCTTCGTTGCCAGTATCTCTTCCAACCACCACATTCAGCCAGTTATAAATTAAGCAGCTGAACTTGAAGGGATAAAAATAACACAGGCTTATGGACTTACTATAGCATATACAAGACTTTAAAAAAGGTCAAGACATTAAAGTTCATGCATGTAAATGTCAGCTCAGGTCAGCGACTCTGTTGTACTATATATTGAATTGACCAGAGGCCACAACACACTGTGTTGCTGTAAGATTAGGCTTTCACTACTGTCCCATAAATTATTAACACGATATCAAAGGCATTTTATCTATTTGCTTTGGAGATGAAATCTACACATTCTGACATAGCATGCACAAGTACTATCACATGCACGCATTGAATGTTTTTATCACTTTGAGCGCAGTGAATCTGAAGATCTTTTTCAAATAAAAAAGGGAGATATTAAATTACACTATAAATAAAATCACATAACATTTTGAACCAGCTGCTCGAGTCTGAAGCAACATTCACACAACGATACAACTGTTTGTCATCTGTCAATACATGGCAGGGCTGCAAGAGCTAATCAATTTAATCAGTTAGCAGAAAATAGCAAAAACTGACTAATTTAGTAATCCACTAACTTTGCCTCTTTAAAAGCAAATGCGCCATAGAAAATGTTTCTATACTCTTTCCACAGCACGTACCGGCCCTCTGTTTCAATTTGCAACTTTGAAAAAGCCACATCCAACTGTGCAATACATTGGTCAATATTTCTTATAATAATGAGGATTACTGTAAAAATGAGAATAATAATCCCACGCGTTTGATGCACGTCGGTGATCAACACATTTAACGTGTAATACCATATATTCATAGAAGTTTCATCTGTTGTTAAAACCCTTACGGAGGGTCTCGCTAAACACATTCCAAGAGAATAACAATTTGAGACAATCGGATAATATACTAAAAAGGTGCAGTGTGAAGGATTGGGTGTTATCTAATGGTTAATCACTCCCCTGCAGCTGCAGGGCAATCACTTCTCTTTATATAAGACATATGTAAGTGACCTGCAAGACATATTTATCCATTCCAGCTTCAAACTCGACCAATCCAATCCACTTGTAAACAGCTTTCTACGGGTCTGGGTTTAAAGGGACGACGTCAGAGTTGCAAGGGTCAAAACATGAAACTTCTCAATCTGATGACAGGTCTGAACGTTGTGTTCCTGCACGTGAATATAACTCAAAAACCTCAAATGCAGGTGAACTCAGTGGTGTCACACGACAGATGACTCTGGGGACCACACTCCGGTGTTTGCGTGTGCGTGCGTGTGTCTCCGTCCACAGTGAAAAATACATGTTGGGAACAAATCGCTTCGTAACACGTTGTGTAATGCAACAGTTAGTGTACTGTGAGTAATAGGAGCGTCGTCGTGGCTCGGAGCCTGGTGGTTAGCATCTCCGTGCAGCTAATGGGGCTAAACCAGGTGTCCGGGGCCTACCTGGAAAGTTACTTAAATGGATTGGACAGTTACAGCCGAGCTGATGCTAGGTAGCTAGCGCCTAGGTAGATACGTAACGGTGGATGAGCGGGCCTAAGGTGAAAGCTATCCCATCAACAACAAAGGGTAGCGGGTTAGGCGCACGGAAATAGTTATTTTCGCCAAAATGGAATGGTGTAATGAAACGAGAGTGGTTTACGGGCGGGTGTGGCACATCAATATGGGGACAGGCTTGGGTATTAATGCGTGTTAACCGCGCACCGAGGTCAAACTCCGCGGATGCTTGAGGCTAAACAAAGTCGGCTGCTCCGCTACGAGCTAGCAAGCAGCTAACGCTAATGCTAAAGCATGGCAGCATCACTGAAGCAGGTCAACAAAACAAGGCTCCACAGCGGGGATTACAACAGCCCCGACACACACGACACAAACCGGGCGAAGTCCTCGCCACTTGGCTTCGTGTTACCTGGCATCTTGATACCGGTGTTCTCCTCGAAGAGTGACGTTACCCAAAGTTACCGTAACTACGCCGCGAGGACTGCGTGTTCGTCGTTTCTCCAAGTGAGAGCGTCTCCGTGTTCCTGCTGCTGCCGCTGCTGCTGCTACAACGTAGCTCAACTTAGCTAAATCGTGTTAGCCACCTTTGCTAACGTTGGGAGGTCGTCACGTGGTTCGGTGGTGCTTTCACGGACTCTCTGGAAAATAAAACTTAATTTGAAGCGAGACTTCTTTAGCCCCTACAGTCCAACTTGCTTCTACAGCTTCATAAAATGTTGATTAAAACAGATTGGAACTTCAATGGCTTCATAGTCCTGTATCTGAAACAGGAATATATATTGTGCAAATATTTTCCAGGGGACTTCAGGGGGCTCCACGGAGAATCATTCTAATTATTCTT